>JAFIRS010003558.1:0-127555 GCA_018342105.1 Gonioctena quinquepunctata
TTTGTACCTTCATTAGGATCATGGGCTATTATTTCGCAATTTCAACAGTCGTGTTCAGTCGCTTTCTGTTACTTTTTTTAATTTGAAAACATATTTTTTTTAAATAATTAATATAACGTAAAACGATAGAGGCGTAGAAGCATTTTTTTCAATCTCTACTTGAAAATAGAGCGCCCGGCAATATCCAAATAAAGTTGTTTTCAAGCTTCCGGAGTAGTAGGTGGAAATAGATTGTGAGCATTTCAATATATTATTCTGTGATGAGAATACTTTCGAATTTTTTAAATGCAAATGAAGAAAAAATACAAAGGCAATAAATCCCATCTGAATGTGAACTCTCAATATTTCTTTTGGTGCAAATTCATAAATTATTTGGGATGATCGAAAATTTCTCAAATTTATCTATGTGGTGTAATGCGGGATCAGATATATTTCCTGTAACAGCTCGGTCCATCGGTATTTTTATTTTTTTTAATTTGGACTCAGTTGTCTCTTAAAGGCACAAAAAAATATCAATTCTATAAAAAAAAAAGTGATTTTTTTTCTCTGTCAACTTCTTGATAGATAAGTTTGACAGTAATTTTTCGTCGAGAAACTGTTCGGTTGATGGGTTCTCCAAAATAAAATATTAAGCGACCAATGTTTCATGGAAAGTTTATAATAAGAAAAAATTAAACCGACGAAATACGGAACTAAAAAGTAAAAAATAAAATAAACCTTCATAGTCTCAATAACTAAGCTCCTAAACTAATGTAAGTAACTAATTTTGAGTCGGCGCCAAACAAACAAGCAAATGAATTAGGTAAGGCCTAACATGATGGCATCGAGTTGCGCGGTGACATTCTGATAATTTCATGATCTTCGTTGATTGTTCGTTTGGCGCCGACTCAAAACCAGTTACTTACATTAGTTTAGGAGCTCAGTTATTGAGACTAATTTTATTTTTCGATTTTTTGTGGCTGAAATATACTAATTAGTACCTACTTGTTTTTTGATTACTTCCAAAATACTTACTTACCTACCTTACTTCAACTATCACCAGTTAAATAATATGATTATCTACTTTCACTATTTGTTTGTAATATAAATTATTTTTGTTGTTCTGGTTGGTTTATTTCATTACTTTGTATATCATTCCATCCTCTCATAGGATATAATGATTGTGACGGATGTAGGAGAACAAAAATAATGACAATAGCGATCTGTCATTGTCAACTACATATGTGTGCCAATGTTCACAATGAAGAATCAATTATCCCCTATTTTTCTACCCGTAAGGGTGGATAATTCCATTCGAAATCAAAATATGATCAACTATGAGGTATACCCTATCTTATTAAAAAAAAAACATCCAAATCGAAGGACCCAGTACAAAGTTATTCCTGATAGAATCGGTTAACGGACCAGAATTCAGAGGGTGAGTGATCAATATCCTTCATTTTGCCACCCTTAAGGGTAGATTTCAAATGTTACCAACTTCGAAGTACGTTCTATAAAATGAAAAAGGAATTATCGTATGCGTGGTCATACATAAAAAAAAATAAAAAAATGTACGCGTTGACTAGAAAACCTCCCCCTTTTTGGTTTCGTCGGTTAAAAATGCGTTTTGAATGAGATCTGAAAATATAAACACCAAGCCCACCCACTAGCTGACTCCATAAACGATATCGAGATCAAATACTCACATGCGGTCGGGGTACCCCTGTCAGAAACGAAGTTCCTTTATGCTGCTTGGGGTAGGTGTTGACTGGTAGAAATCGTCACGTGATACCAAGCAATACTATACCTATATATAATTTTCCAAACTCCTCCACCACAGTAAAGGTGTTTTATTCCTGATAATACTATTTGTTATATTATATCAAATTGACGTGCCACATATTCAATGTAAACCATTAATCCAACTTTGGCAAACAAAACACATAAGAAATTATGTCCAAAAAAGGATATGATCATCATCTAAAACACAAATATGATATTAAAAGTGAGATAGGGTCTGACTTTCAGGTGGATAATTCAATCGATCATTTCTTCAAATCTTTGATGGAAAACAAATATTCATCCGAATATTGCAACGCGTTTTTCTAGGGTCGGAATAACTATCATCCCCAGAATCGTTACGTTATTTATGACGCCAAGACACTTACTCAAACTATTTTTAAAGTCAACTTTCACCCTCGGACGCCAGATTTTATTGTGGTTCACTCCACTTATCAGGGTAGCAACAAATGGAGATACGGTGTCCAGCGGTCTGGTCTCTTGACCTTACTCCAAAGGCCTGTAGGCTTCAATTACAGCCCTTAGTTGGACTCCGGTTGCTTTGATTGCACAGTCAGACAGACCTATCTTTATCCTTGAAACCGATTTGAACACTGTTCTGATTATGTAGTTTATATGCCTGAAAAGGGAAAGGTACTACTTTCCATGGAAGATTCCAAGTGTAACCACAATGAAACAATTTTATTTAAACTTCAACTTATCCTATTTTCACAATTTGAATTTATGACACAAGGTTATGAGAACTTCAAAAATATATTTTATACACTAAATTGAACAGATGAACGTAAACTTATCATTTTATAAGTTTCAACAATGAATATAAACTAGAACACCTCTATCGAAATATCCCTTTGGGAGATGATAGCTATATCTCACTTTGTCACCCGGAGACCGATTTTCCTATTTTTAAATCTAAATTCAGAAAGATATTTTCTGGTGGCTTCTTGGGAATTTGAATTCGCCCACTTTAACTTTATGACTTTATGAGTTCGTCTTAAAATAAAAGAACTTCACGGGCTACTCGTAATAATTACTTTGAGTTCCACGGAGAGAAAACGGAACCGCCCTTTGTCAAAGCCCAAACTGAGGTGTTATCACACTCCTGATCTACCCCTAGCTGAGTACCATCTCAGCAGGAAGCAGTTATATATGGCTAGGATGCTGCCTACGAGACATCAACGTGTATTACTTTTTATATTCACAATCGTCGCTTTAACTTAGATAATTCAAGGATTTTATAAAACCACCTTCATGAACTTTATTCTGAATTAAAGAGCCCTAATAGCTGTTTGTTATTCTTATTATTATTTCAAGATAAAAAACGTTACTCTGCAAGTATCTGAAGAAAAACAAAAAAAATTGCAACTTGTGCAGCTAGAAAAACTGGCATATTGCCACCTGCGATAACACCCCAGAACGTAATTCGGGGCGCTGTATGGTTCATCAATCTCTATAGGATATTGTAACACAACAGCAGCAAAATAGATGCAAAATGTTAAGTTCAATATTTCGTTCAATCAATTAACAGGACGCTAAGAATTCTATTGCACTCCAAATACCTACCAGAGTCAAAAATGAAACGAGTGCCGGTTGAAATTCCCCCGAGTACGGTAGGATTTATCGTGAAAGTCACGGTAATTGAATATTTCATACCTGTGCGGTAAAGTTACTTCCACAGCTGAATCGTACTTTCAGAATCGTATAAAATATTTACAATGAACGAAATAAAACGGCTCTCAAATATGCACAACAGGGTAATGTGGTTATAAATGTGTCTTAATGACACAAGCAAATCAACAGGTTATCAAAGGTTTATGTAGTGATATCATTCTGTATATAAGTTACCTGGGAGAAGGGGTTATTAGAGAAAAGTCAGATTTGACATTATTATGATTGTACTGATTGAGAAATAGATATTTGTGTTACGAGAATATATTTCATTGAATTCTACTCACAATATGGCGCAGTCGTAAAAAGAAGCTACGTTATAATCAAAGGAAGTAAGATTCAAGCAATGGGGTTTTTGAAACATCCGGCGTCAATGGGTTTGTGTGGGGACTTGGGATCCAACTGGCGGAAGTTTAAGAACAATTTCAGTCTTTACTCAATTGCAACAGGGTGTAAAGAAAAAGCGAAAGAGGTTCAGGCAGCGGTTCTATTACATTGTCTAGGAGAAGAGGCTAATGAAGTTCTGGAGACATTGGATTTGACAGCTAATGACAGAACAGATCCAGATAAGATAATTAAACAATTAGATGTTCATTTTCTACCCAAATCCAATCCTAGTGTGGAAACTCACAAATTTAATTCAAGAAATCAACTTTATGGTGAATCATTTGAAAACTTTTTGGCAGAATTGAAGAAAATAGCTAGAGATTGTGAGTTTGGTACATTCAAAGATAGGCTTATGAAAGAAAGAATAGTTAGTGGGATTAGAGATCAGAAAGTGAAGGATCGCTTGCTGCGTGAAACAAATTTGGATTTGACAAAGACTATTGAAATTTGTCGTGTGGCTGAACAGACTGAACAATATATTAAGGTAATGACAGATGAAACAGAAAACCTTGAAGTTAGTGAAATACCTGAAAAAAAATAGATTCACCAATGTGAATGAAAATAGCATGTTTGCTAGAAGACAAAAAGAAAAAATAAAAGCACAGAAAAATTATGTACCAGGAGAATATAGAAGACAGCTCAATTTAAATAGTTTCGGTCGTGACGATAAACGGGAGCAAGCAACCAGGACAGCGAATGAAATACAGGACGTATCCCATAAACATAGCAGAACAAGTGATGGAGGATCACATGATTCTTATCAGTCGAACTGTGGCAAATGTGGTTTAATGCACCGTTATCGTAAATGTCCAACTTTTGGCAAACAATGTAGGAGATGTTTTAGGTTTAATCACGTTGCTCATTTTTGTAATATTCATTTTTATTCCGGTGTAAATGGTATTACTGAAGATGAACATTATAGTTATAATGATTATGTTTTAGGATCAATTGAAATTTTTATGATGGACAAACTCGGAACATGATTGGTATGAAACACTTTATATTCCAGCTTGTGGCAAGTACTTGAAATTTAAGCTAGACACGGGGGCTCATGTTAATGTTATACCAGAAAATATTTGGAGAATTTTGAAAATAGGTTCACTAAAAAAAATTAAACTGGATATTACGAATTATGGAGGTCAGACATTGGATGTTGTTGGTTCCTATAACTTGCGAGTTGTTTCCAATGGTAAGAATTATTTTCTTGATTTCATTATTCTGAAGACCAATGGAAATTCACCACCTGTTTTGGAAATTCAAAGTCTACAAGAGCTAAATCTTATTCGAAGAAATATATTTCAAATCCAAAATAATAATGTATTTACTGATAATCCAGTATTGTTTGAAGGCATTGGTAAAATTTTGAGTAGTCCGGTGAATTTTCAATCAAAACGTGATTACCAACCAAAAGTTGTACCGTGCCGTAGAGTATCATTTCATCTCATGGATAAACTCAAAGCCGAATTAGATAGAATGATATCAGATAATATAATTACAACCCACTGAATTTGTGAATCCAATAGTAATTGTCAAAAAACCAGATAATAATATTCGTATTTGTCTGGACCCACAAAATTTAAATGATGCATTGTTGAGAGAACATTATGAAATTCCAACTTTTGATGAAATTACAAGAGAGATGTGTGGTGCAAAAGTATTTTCAACCCTTGATGCCAACAAAGGGTTTTGGCAAATTGTGTTAACAGAGGAAGCTTTTGAGCTAACAACATTTGCAACACCTTTCGGTAGGTTCATGTTTTTACGTTTGCCATATGGTGTATGTAATGCTCCGGAAATTTTTCACAGAACATTCACAGAAATTTTTGGAGGCATCAAGGGAGTTAAAGTATATATTGACGATATTATAATTTTCGCAAAAACCTTGAAGGAACATGATGAGATTCTGGAAATTTTTTTTTTTAAAGCAATGAAAATGGGCGTCAAATTTAATAAAAATAAATGTTTATACATAATGTTTATACATAATGTTTATACATAATGTTTCACTTACGGTTACCGCACTACTAAAACAAAACTTTTGCATGAATGCTTAGGTTTACGGAAAATTACTTTTTTGACGGTCACAACTCGCAGAACAATTTCAAACACTTGTTCTCGGACTGGATGAGAAGAGAGCGAACCTAATTAAATCTTGGCTTTTATATCCACCGGATTTTCAAAAAAATCGGACAAAAAACGTATTAAGAAAAACGCTCTCTTTGTCTAATGGACCTAAGAACTGGACGAAAAAGCAGCTTACCTTCTTGTCCCCTTTTGAAAAAGCATACTACGTTTTTACTAATATGAATTTCATTTTTATTACAGCCAGGAAAATTTTTTAGTCTTTTTGTACAGTGCAAAAAGACATCAGAACTTTCTTCTGCTCGGTTTTGTGATCGTTTCAGTAGCTGTGGATATTACACTTATTTTCTAAACGGGGCATTATTCTGTCGCCAGACCATAATTAATATTAAACCCCAAATAGGCAGGGACGTATTGTATTTGCTCCAAACTTTTGGTTAGCCATTCTTAGAAACGGAGTTCAGAAAAAATGCTTCGTTTCAATATTCTTTAAAAATATAAGGACGAAATTCCTGGTTTGCCAAACCCTAAATTCAATGCAATTCCATTTCCAGTCTTCATTCGGAAAGTGGGTGGGAGATCTCCTCCAGAAACCGCATATGGTTCAGTACAAGTGCTAAAACATTCAATTTTTGCTACCTTGAAATGATTCTAACTTTTTCATTTTTGCAAAGTGAGATTGCTTCTTGAAAATGTGTTTCCAATTTCTTCCGGTCTTCCTGATGATCTTGGAAACGTGAAATAGATTTTCGTCGAAAAAAATGTATTGAAGACATGCGATGTCTCTCTTGCGTCAATGTTACAAATGATTTCTGGTAAATACTCTCTTTTGGAAAACATTCTTCTTTGCCTCATTCATCTTTATGAGTTCTTTATTAAGACTGGAATAGAAAATCAAATAACTAACTGAATGAAAATGCAAATTTTCAATTTTAGATTTCTTCCTTTGAGTTGGGGTCTTTTCAGAATATCCATCAGATGTAGTTCAATGTCCAGCGTGACTTTAGCCGGGAAGTGGTTGTTTTCTGTTAGACATTCACAAAAAATAATTTCATTTTTATCAGTGATTTTTCAATTCACAGAAAAATATTTCTATCAATATTATATTGGCAATGTTTCCCTATTCAATACGTCGACTATTCAATACGCCTCGTATGTTTCGCTACAATGAATGCAATTTATCTTGCATCTTCTGAGTGCACCGCATACATTAGTTATCCAGTGGTGGGAATGTTATTTCAAATGTCCTGTCACTTCATTTATGTACTTCAACACATTAATCGCAAATAAATATTATCGTGACTTTTATTGATTGCCCGTGTCGAATTAGCGAACATCTGCAGACTTAGACAAATTGTGGCTTGCAAAATGTTACGTACAGGATGGATCATATATATTGAAGCACTGCGGTGATCTTCAATTATATTTTCTACCACGAATAGTTTGAATTCATTGAATTGAGATGTAGGCAATATACATTTTGATAAGTGAGATTCTTTCTGTATTTTTTTATAGATCTACTTCGACGCGGACAGTGCCAAATCCAAAGAGGAAATGGGGAGCACACGCCCCGGACCTCAATGAAAATACATCAATTTAAAAAATACACTTTCTCAAGTTTTGACCTATAGAAAATTCAACTTACACGCTAAATTGATAACTAATTAAAAAATACCTATAAACACTGAAACATTTAAAAATCAGTCTGTGGTTACAAGAGAAGTAATACCACAGTTTTAGCTAAAGAAGCAGTTCGCTCACTTGGCCCAAATGCATGTTCCAAGGTAACATCCACTCCAGGAAGCAATTCAGGATGCGCAGAAGACTGTACGCTATTATCGCTTTTCGAAGTATCCGAAAAATGTCCGTATTAGTAACACAGTAACACGCGGTATGCGCGAGGGATACAAATCAGAGTTGCGCAGTGTACAAACGGGAACATAAAGATCAAAGTGCCGACGCCAAGTGAGCGAACTGATTCTTCAGAAATGAACCGTGGTAATACCAAGAAAGACGTATTCACTACCATACCATAAGACGGAAATAATAGTCAGTGACTTATCTCACCTCGATCATTCAGTGTTGCAACCTCCGCGCCGCCGTCAATAAATATCAGTACAATTGCTAACCTAGACCACGAACTTTCGTTGAAATAGAGGCTGCTTCGAATCCTCCGTAAGATTTATTGCACTGGCCGAAATAAATTTGGCACCGGTGCGCTGTGTCCGCATTTAAAACAAGCGGCATATCGCGATTATAGATTCGGGATACAATAGATTTTCATTGTAAAATATTTTATTTTGCCGCTCCTATTGTGTTGTTTCTGAACTAGTGACTGACGTCACTTACTATTATTTCCGTCTCATGGTATAAGAATTGTACTGTATCCGAAAAATATCACTCAGTACTCTTGGACTAGCTAACACGTTTTTATTACTTATTTAAAATCGACAATATTTGTATTGAAATCAGTTCGGTCCTGACTCACTTTTGACTGACTCTAAGGCCCGGTATTTTCACCTCCGGTTATCCTAGGAATAAATCAACCAATGGTTAAAATGTGGTTTTTCGTTATCAACAAACGTTCTAAAAGCATATTCTAACCGTTGGTTAATTTATTCCTAGGATAACCGGAGGTGAAAATACCAGGCCTAAGCAGAATAAACAACTAACTGGCTTTCGTGTTATTCTTTGAAGATTACCGAAATAGTGAATTAGTTCATAATAACTTCGATTTTTGCGGAAGGTGTTGACTGGTAGAAATCGTCACGTAAGCAAAAAGCGTTATGCCCCCTCCATTCAACTTTCTCTCTTTGTCTCTCTCTCTATTATATGCGAGTCTGTGTGACCAGCGTGTACCCCTTGCTCATACGATTCCGAAGGTGTACGGAATCATCCGAACCGCTGTTCTGCTTGCAGAAAATTCAGAATGATTCATGGGCGGTGGGATATTCGCATACAGATCGGATATTATCGTTGAAGATACGTGGAAGATATTTTTGTTTCTTTTATATTCCTATATAACGTGTGATGAATATGTCCTTTTTGGATATAATTTCTCATGTTTTTTGTATGCCAAAGTTGAGATAATGGTTCACATTGAATATGTGGCACATCATTTTGATATAATATAACGAATATTGTTGGAAAAATCCCATTTTTTCTGTCATATTCTTGTAGTTCGTGTCCTTCTTAACTATTTATCAAAGTGGATAGCGGATTTAGGACGAAAGAAAACAAACTTCTTGCTCTTTTAAATCGCCGACGTTTCGATCTCTATTTTAGATCTTTCCCAAGGCTACAAATACAAGAAAAAGTCTCACAATTGGGAATTCAAAATAACGGATACTCCCTCTGGTGACAATTTTTGAAACTATTCATAAGTTCATAGTTTACTTTTCCAAACATTAATGTTTATATGAATTTAGCCATTGTATACCTAAAACTTGTCGAATCTGATTGGTGACATTTAATTAAATTTTTGTTTACCTGGTGAATGTTCTGTTGACTATTGTACGTCCTCGAGTGAGAAAATGACTGATTCAAATCATCATTGTTGTGTACCTCAATGTGACTCTTGGCGGAACGATACCGTTGTACTGGAATAAGTTTTCATTTTCCGTGGGAAAATGAACGTATCGTTCTGGTGCAGACTAATCTAGGATTGAGGGAGTCTATAAACAGACGATGGGCTCTTGAAAAAGAATACAGTCCCTTCCCAAAATTGTTCTGTATCGTCTGTGTCCAAGAAAAAAAAATTAAAAAGAACCTTCAAAGAGAGTTGAGAGGAAAGAAAAGAGAGTTAAGAACAGAAAAAAGAGATATTATTCAACATACCGAAAAATGTTCATACAGTATGGAAAAAGAGTGACTATATATGTATATCTAGGTGATAAGGACACATTGTTTACTTTTCGATAATTAATGTTTATATGATTTTACCCATTATACATTATACACTCAATACTTCTCGAATTTCTTGTGATTGTTGACATTCGATGAAATTCTCGTTTACCTGGAGAATATTCTGTTGACTGTTGTACGTCCTCGAGTGAAAAAATGAGTGATTCATTATTGTTGTGTACCTCAATGTGACTCTTGGGCAAAACGATCCGGTTGTACCGGAATACGTTTTTATAATTTTCCGTGAGAAAATGAATGTAACCTCTAAACAAGTTCAAAATGAAACTGAAAATTCTACTGTGCTCAAAAGCATACTATTCACTTCAATAATTTTTTGGTGATTCCCTCACGACTGAAACCACATAAGATCTTATATTCACCAGCAAGTAAGTGTCTATATTTTATATGAATCTCTCTAATATCTATCCGATGAACTGAAAACTCTCCTTATATACTGTATTGCTTTCATTCTTTCCCATGTGCCTGTCTATAAACTGTTCCTAACGTTATTGCCTACTCCAACTATTTAGTAATTTTATCATATTCATACTTTTATATTTTTATATTTATACACTTTGTTCTTTGTATATATATTTATTATTCTTAATTTGATATACATATACCATAATCTTTCATATAACTATTTACATAAGTGTTGATATGTCCTATATCATCAAATTGGTTTCACGGATAAATAAAGGAACGTACTGGTGCAGACTAATCTAGTATTGAGTGAGTCTATAGACAAACGACGAGCTCTTGGGACCTCAAAGAAGAATACAGTTCTTTCCCAAAATGTTCCTGAATCGTGTGTGGCCAAAAAAAAGTGAAAAAGAGATCCTTCGAAGAGAGTTGAGAAAAAAAAAGAGAGTTAAGAAGAGAAAAAAGAGTTATTATTCAACATACCGAAGATTATTCCTACAGTATGGAAAAAGAGTGATATATGTATATCTAGATGATAACGACACATTTTCACACCATCTTTGTTTCAGTTGGAATAAAAAAATGTTTTTATTAGTTTTACTTTCAATTCGAACATTCACAAATAATGTGTAACATTTCTTCAAAATAATTCATAGCAATAATTCCCGATAACCTCACTAAGCTGACCACAAACTTCGAAAAAGTTTTTTTTTGCAATCAAATTAGAACATACTTTGTCTCCTTCAAAATGAGTTTTCGCAAATGATATTGTCTCAAGATTTGAATACACCACTTCATTAGAGTTTCGAAATGAATAACACTACACAAAAAAACTGGAAAATAATACCAAATGGAAATATTTTAAGAAAACCTCCAAACACAAGTGTATAACCTCTGGGAACAGACAAACAATGTACGTATGTCTGGTTGGAATTTTCGCCACTCTGGCGCTGGCATCAATTTGTATCCCTAATTACTCAAAACAATAGGTGAATTTAGTTTTGAGTAAAACAAATAGTTAGATAAAAGCTATTAATAAAATCGTAACGAGATTGATTAAGATACATATAGATTATTGGAGGAAACGGAAACAGAAATTAATTCGTTGCTGGATGATGAATGGGAAACAGAATAACAAAATGCGGGGAAAATCCAAATATGACAGAGTTGCTCACAGGAAACTATTGTGTCTTCGCCATGACCTATGGCACCTGAAATGAGAGATCCCTGGAAGAGCAACTGTGGCGTATCAATTAGTCCTTCCAAGATCATGGGTACAGGAGGACCTTGCTAAACATCTATCGAAGCACAAGAGAACATATCGAAATCAAGATGATTCCCCAATTTGGAAACAGTTTAACTACGTATAATGTGAAAGATTGTAGACGCTGCGTTGATTGTTTCGAAACAGAAAACTGATCATTCAGACACCACATGAGTAAATTGTGAGTTACTGATATTGTGCTGAAGAGGAGAAAAGACGTTCAATATCAACAGCTTGAAAGTAAGAGGGTTCGTGTCCTGGGGCAGTGTATTGCTGTATAGAAAGTTAGGTGAGGAATAGTTTTTCCATAGCATTGTAAAATTTCAAATGGGGTAGATCACGCAATTCAAAGAAGTAATCAATTTGACACAAAAAAACATTAATACCCCAACTAAATTGCAATCTGTCTAGCAATAATATTTTGACATACGATAAAATATTAAGTAATAAAACGGACACATGTTCTGTTTTCACTCGAAAGGACCTGATTATCTCCCTGTTTATTTTATGACATCGAACGTGCTCGTATTTTTCAACGATTTAATCGTGAACTGGTATTTAGTTTTACACACTTTCATCAAGCATAAATTAACATTGTATCAGGTCCGTATCGAACCAAAGAATACTTAGTAGGTTACTTCATCGAAAAAAAAAAACGATGGCGCGGTTAATCAGAAAGGTAGATTCAGATCTGCTCCTCTACTATACCTCTCCTATTATTTCCCTTCGCACATTGAAGAAGCTAGTGAGTATAATACCATCTAACATGTCAGGAAGTGTTATTATTCTAGAGGCGGAAGTCGAAAAGTGTGGAAATAAGCAGTGGTGTCCCACAGGATCAGTCCTAGGTCTGTGGAACATCAGTATATGACTTGCTCGAAAGGAACAACCAGAAGGCGTCACGCTGATTAGTTTCGAGATAATGTGAAGTGGTGACTGCCAAACTGAAGAGATTCTGATCATATTACAAACACGACTTTACAACGGGTGACAATTGGCTTCACAGAAAACAGAAAGGTACCTCTCAAAAACAGGAAATCGGCCCTAATCACTCATCGTCTAAGGGAGAGGGAGCCCATAGCTAAATAATTTATCTGGGGGTATGGCTAGATACCAACTTGTTATTTGTAGAGCTCGTAAAAAAGAGCATTGGGAAAGCTGAAAGACCGTATCGGCCTGAGCAGTTTCATGCCGAATGTTAGAGGGCCTAGAACACCGAAAAAATAATCAACTAGTGTTTTTCCATTCGCAGCTGTTCCACGCAGCATCAACAAGGAATACACCGTAAATAAGAAGATCATACTAAAATATCCAGAATATAATGGCATATGCAGTCACAAATTCAAGATGTTATGAAATGTAGAAGAGAGTTCCGAAGAAACTGGCAGATATAATCTCATGAATCGATGGAAAGAGAAATGGACCTGCAGTCTGAGAGAAAGGCAGAGTCCAGGAAATGCTTCTATTGTTCAAAAGTTGATGACTGCTTGAAACACAGAGGTATTATCACCCAGTGAATAGCTGAAATCAGTCCTTGTATTACTAGAAAATACCCTGTTTCCGCACCATTCTCTATCTGAGACCGGTCTGTGAACCATACGTTACCCTGCAGAATGGTTTTGAAATAAGGTCATTCCATGCAGATATCCTGTAGATTTGTTACAGGAGAAACGTTTCGAAAATTGATCTGATATTATGTCATATTACAATGCTTGCGATGCTCATGTGTCCTGTCCCAAAATTTATGTTGTCCAGTGTCAGTCTCCAGTGTCAGTGTCAGTCTAAGGCACCTAGCCTAGCCACTCCTTGTATCACCAAGTGGAAGGGAGACAATCCCGCAGTGTCTCCATGGGCGTTGATCTCATTGCCCCTGTGATGTCACGCAGGCAAGTCTTTTATACCTTGCCTAGATTTGTTTAGGCTTTTGTGGTCTTTAGCAGCCACACCAAGGAAGCGTACGCTATGGCCGGCTTTTACCACATATTGTACAACCAGTTCCAGCCATATTTTTTCCCAAAAGAGGTCTAGCTACAATTAGTTGGTTTGCTTTTCTGGTCAGTATATCAAATAATGGCCCAGGTCAGTTCCGAGTTCAGTATCACCCCGATATATTAACCTCTGCCTTACTCTGTAGAGTTTCTCCTCGAAGTTTCATGGGCCCTAGTTCCTCTAGTTTCCGTCTTCGAGTGAATGTCACTATGGTGCATTTTTTTAGGGTGAAGTTCAGTCTTCCAAGTCCGTCCATCTGGGTACAAGCTTAGGCCTCTTGTGGATCCCAACCATAGTGTTGAATTTCTTATGTCCTATGGCGACTATGTAGTAGGCATACCCAAGTGTTTTTGTAACCTTTTTCTCTCAGAGACTCCAGTAGTCCATCCATGACCAGATTACACTAGAGAAAGAACCCCATCCTCTAGCCGCCCAGACCACTACAGTCTCCCCGAATAGGGTTGTGTGTATCATCCAGTTTCTAGCGTCAAGTCACGCATGGTTCCTTCAAAACTCTCCATCTAGGAGACTTGATGATTGGTCCATAGAGGTGTTATTAAAATTACTCCATGTTTAGAAAGTCCGCTATCAGTACCTATTTATTTCCCAGGTATTCTCCACTCTCAACCACTTTGTGGAGGAGTTTCTGTTTTCTACTGAGCAGCCGTCCTACTTCGTTCCAGTCCAGTTTTTCCAGGTTTTGAAAGATTACCCTAACCCGGTATATGTCTAAAGCCAGGCTGCCTCTGAATAGTCACAGAGCCCAATATGCAGAAGTTCCGTTTCCTTCTGCAATAGTAATGGTGAACCCCGTTCGGTCCAGGTTTTAAATGGTTCAAATGAGCTTATTGCCCAGTGCTCTTTGTCGTAGATCACACATTTTGGTAATGTCCACCCCAGAGCGTCCAGTCATTATCATTGGCAGGTGTCTGTACTATTTGAATCCAGAAAGTGAACAAAAAGAGTTCCTATACTGTAATGGCAATCTGTTTAAAAAACGGTATTTCCTCATTGGGGTAGGTTGTCAAATTCTCATTTCTAGGACACTACTTCAAGAAAACATTAGAATTAATTTCATCTTTTGAGGAGGTAATTTTTGGTTTATGTTATGTAGTTAGATAACCAACCTGTTAACTCTATACCGAATCTCTGCCCTATTTAAAAAAATATCTCATTAGAAGCAATCTAGTAGTGAAATATAACGTGCGTATTATTAAACGATAAAATATTGAATCACGCCATTCTTCAATCCTTTTTTTGAGTCTACACTGATGGGTCGACCGATCAGTGATGGTTTTTATGCCACAGGCTTTCGGTATCGTCCGGAAAAACGGTTAATTTCCTGATGTCCACTTCAAACCATTGACATATAATAGAAATAAGGCAGGTCCCAGACGAGCCTTTGGGACACACAGTTGATTTCACATTCTTTGATTTAACCCAATTTTGTTAATTTGCTAAGGAGAACATGATGGTCTATTAGATGGAAGGCCTTTCGAAAGTCAAAATATACAACATCAACTCGTTTTTTCTGTCCTCCAGAGATATTGATCTAAGCATGCAAGGTTTGATAAACTTCAGTCACTATCTCCCATCGTTCAAGATAACGTGGGGTATTCATGTTTGTTATACAAAATCTTTGTTGAACGAAACCGTGCTGAGTAGGGGAAATAACTTTCTGAACGTGAGAGTACATAGCATGTTGCATACATATCTCTAAGAATTTAAAAAAATTACATAAAATGGAGATTGCTCTATAATTTGTGATATCACTAGTGTCACCTTTTTTAATATTGGGCAAACTCGAGCAGTTTTCCACAGTAGGTTGGCGAGTAGTTTGCGTCAACACATGTTCACCTCCTATGAGAGATGAAGATGAGTTGCGGAAACTTAAGTGGCTACCTCCAAGTGGTATCGCTGGATAACGGGGTTGACAAGGAAAATCCAGTGGGAATGACCAGAAATGGTCAAAGCCTGCGGATCTCTAAGTCAATCTCAAACCAAATGCCACCACAACATGGCTTAATCCAAGGCGTCAAGCGACCCGTGCCGAGGGATGGATGATACCTGAGCCAGTCAGGTATCACAAACGGAGCCTCTGGGATACATGGCGACCCTGGGGAACTTCCAGTTGAAGAAGACCCAACACCGCTAGCTGGTATGGGAGTCGAGGAGATTCCAGTTGAATCGCACTCGGCACCAGAAACCGCAAACCAAACCGAGGAGGGATCAGCAGATGGTCGAACACCTACTGAGAAACTCCCGGAAACAGAGAACAGGAAACTCTCTGGAGGCAGTTCCGCTAAACCTCCAGAAACACCTGCCCTAAGGCACGTCGCGTCAGATGTAAATCGTTTACATCTGGCGCGTAAAAAGCTCTCAGGAGCTGCTAGAAGACAGGTGCGGATCGCGGAGGCCATGGCAGCTGGGGAAGAAATTAAACCCAAGAAACGCCGAAGCAACCGACGCGATCCACACCCAGAAGCAAAAACTTGCTTCACTGAACGAACTCCCAGCATCGCTGGAAGCAGCAGGCAGCCAGAAACTCCGAGCAAGAAGAGGGACCGCTCACAGAGAAGTCAACCCTCTTCCACGGAGAACACTGCAAGGGTGAAGAAACCTAGATCTGACCAACCAGTGGCTGTCTCTGCCCAAGTTAACCCAACTGAGCAGGGCAGCTATAGGGAGGTCACAAGAGGTCTGGAGATGGCTGTTGCTCTGGAGAGTTATCCAGATCACCAGTTATCAGACGACCAAGGGATTCTCCTGCAGGAAGCAATTACCGGGGAAATTTTCAAGTGTGAGCTGGGTAAGGGTCCGAACTTCAGGAACAGCTACGTCCACAAGGGCGTGCTGGTCCTGACATGCTCGAATGAAACCGCTAAATTCTGGCTACTCGAGAGTATCCCCGGACTGATACCTTGGGAGGGGCCTGTCCTAAAAGTAGGGCTAGCCAAGGACATCCTGAATACCTCCAAGGTAGTGGTATGGATTCCAAAGCCATTTGGTAAAATGGAAACCAAAAAGATTCTTCAGCTCATCAAAACCCAGAACATGGGGATAGATACTGAAGAATGGCTTGTCATCAAGAGACAAGAGGAGGACTCGGGTCTAACTCTTGTCTTTCAAATCGACGAGACCTCCTTGAAGAACCTGCAAGCCAGGGGAATGAAAGCATTCCTGGGACTAACGCAGGTAAACTTCAAGCTAGTTAGCCGGAACAGGAACATTCCTGATGCTGCGGGCAGTTCAAGCCAATCTGCAGCATAGTAAGGCTGCTACTGCAACCCTGTGCAGAATATTTGCACAGGGCAACACCGACGTGGCCCTAATACAAGAACCATGGCTAGTCAAAGGGCGAGTATCAGGCCTCGGAACATCCAAGGGTAAGCTTATTTATAATCTAAACTGTGGAAACGCCAGATCCTGCATTATTGCCAGGAATGATTTGAAAGTCTTGAATCTGATAGAATTCTCTTACAGGGACATAACAGCAATCAAGACGACCTACATCAAGGATGGAGTAGAGAGGAACATAGTACTAGCCTCCGTCTACATGCCTTATGACTCAACAAGCCCTCCACCATCAGAACAAGTGAGGGCCTTGGTTAAACACTGTGAGGACCACAAACTCCAGCTTATCATCGGAGCCGATGCAAACGCCCATAACACAGTGCGGGGGAGCACCGACACGAACACAAGAGCTGAGTCATTGCTTGAATTTTTTGTCTCCAGTAACCTGGAAGTACTTAATAGAGGCAATGAGCCAACCTTCGTGATCCGTAACAGACAAGAAATCATTGACATCACTTTGGGCTCTTCTTTGGTGGTTCGGCACGTCGGCAAATGGGCAGTATCTGAGGAACCTTTAAACTCAGATCACCGACACATACATGTGGAGATTGGCTATGCCAATGAACCTGCAGTAATGTGTCGGGATCCCAGAAAAACCAACTGGCCGGGGTACCGGGAGGAGCTCAGGGCAAATCTCACGAATTTCAAAAATGTCAAACCTAACTCAAATACAATTCATGAAATAGAGCAAACCTCCCTAATGTTACAGGAGGCCATAATAACTTCATATCATAACAACTGCCCTTTGAAGCGCAAGGTAAAGTGAGCTGGTGGAACACCGAACTCACACATCTTAGAAATAAAACGCGCAAACTATTCAATCGTGCGAAAAAAACTGGTGACTGGGAGGATTATTCCAAAACTCTCACAGAATACAACAAAAAAATTAGAGGGGAACAAAGAAAGTCATGGAGGAAGTTCTGTGAGGACCTAGAACAAACCTCAGAAAGAGCAAGACTCCACCGCATCCTTTCCAAAGACCCCATCAATTCGTTGGGGACTCTCAAAAAACCCAACGGCAACCACACCAACACTGGGAAGGAAACTATGGAACTCTCGCTCCATACACACTTCCCAGGATCCACTGTCACCACAAATCAAAACCCCAGATATGAAATCCCTGCAAACCTTCATTTGAGGGCAAAAAGGGCAGACTGGGAAGTGGCTAAACGAACGGTAACTCATTCAAAAGTAGTGTGGGAAATAAACTCCTTCAAGCCTCACAAGTCTCCGGGCCCAGATGGAGTATTTCCCATACTACTTCAGAGCGGAGTTGAATATCTAGCACCAGAACTGTGTAGACTGTACAGGCTGAGCCTAGCATTGGGATGGCTACCTCAAACCTGGAAAACTGTAAACGTGGTCTTTATTCCAAAACCTGGACGAGACTCATATGACCAGGCAAAGGCATACAGACCAATAAGCCTATCGTCATTTCTTCTGAAAGGCTTAGAAAAACTGATAGATAGAGACATAAGGAAAACCGCTCTTGTAGAACGGCCTTTACATCAGAACCAATATGCCATCTAACAGGAGAATCATGCGAGACAGCACTTCATCAGCTTGTCTCAAGGCTTGAAGAGTCCCTAGCAAACAAAGAAATTGCACTATGCACTTTTCTAGACATCGAAGGAGCCTTCGACAACACCTCCTTTGAAAGTATGGTCTCTGCGGCCACTCGAAGATGCATTGACGAAACCACCTACACTCAATGCTTCACAATAGAGACTGGTCCAAGCCAACATGTTCGAGGAAACAGAGCAGGTTGAAATTTCCAGAGGTACCCCACAGGGGGGCACACTCTCTCCCCTTCTGAGGGACATGGTTGTAGATGAACTGCTAATTTCTCTGAATAACCAAGGGTATTACTCTCGAGGGTATGCAGATGACTTGGAAAAGAATACTCGAACAACCTCAGAGCTAATGCAAAATGCACTGAGGACAGTAGAGGAATGGTGTAACAGAGAGAGCCTAAGGGCAAATCCGAACAAAACAACACTGATTCCCTTCACCCGGAGAAGAAACATGAGAGATCTCATACCTCCCAGACTATTCGGTGAAACATTACAAGTAGTAGAGCAGGTGAAATATCTAGGGCTGATTCTTGACAAGAAACTAACCTGGAACCCGCATCTTCAACATGTAACCAACAAAAGCAAGATAACCTTCATGATGTGCAGGAGAGCTTTTGGAAAAACCTGGGGGCTTAAACCGAAAGCCATGCACTGGCTTTACACAGCGGTAATAAGACCAAGAATAACTTATGGCTCACTCTTATGGTGGCCAAAAACAAATCAAAGACAGGCAAAAACCAACCTTGGGAAAATCCAGAGGCTTGCCTGTCTCTGTATCACGGGTGCAATGAGTAGCACTCCAACAGCTGCAATGGAAATCATCCTAAACCTCGAACCCCTTGACTTACATGTCATTGGAGAGGCCAGGATGAGTGCATACAGACTGAAACAAACAAAAAACTGGAGAATCCGAACAACTGGACATACCAGAATCACTCATGTAATCAACATCGAAAAACTCGAAATGATTTCAGATTACATGCAACCCCTATACTCATTCGAAAAACCATTCGAAACACGAATTGATGGATCTGGATGGGCCCCAAGTATAGAATCACAATCAACTGCGGACATAGTCTGGTATACAGACGGTTCAAAGATAGTTGAAGGAACGGGAGCAGGAATACATGGGGTAAGGCCAAGAAGGGATTACATAATACCACTTGGTAAATGCTCCACGATATTCCAAGCTGAAACACATGCTATCATGGTATGCATTCAGAAGAATCTAGAAAGTGGTTATAGGAAAAAACACATCTACATTCCATCTGACTGTCAAAGTGCTATCAAAGCCCTCAACTCTATACAGATAAAGTCCAAACTGGTCTGGGACTGCCTCCAGAACCTCATCGAGCTGGCAAAACACAACAAGGTCAGCTTGATGTGGGTGCCAGGTCATAGAGGTATCGAAGGCAACGTCAAAGCGGACCAGCTAGCTAGACAAGCATCTGAAACGCTATTCACAGGGCCAGAACCTGCACACGGGATTAGCAAAAACCGATGCAGGACCCTGATCGACGAGTGGATGAAAAGAAGACAAGAACAATATTGGGATCAAACTGTCGGGCAAATACACAGCAAAGTCATGGTAGGGCATCCAAACCGGACCCTGACGGCTGACCTTCTGAACCTGAACAGAACGAAGGCTCGTATAATAATAGGTCTGTTGACTGGACACTGCGGCCTGAGAAAACACCTAAACACCATGGGAGTACGCAGGGGAACCGTGGAGTGTAGGCTGTGTGATGAAGAGGAGGAAACAGCCTCTCATATTATCTTCGACTGTGACGCCCTAAGTAGTAGGCGACACAGAACCTTTGGAGAGATCAGCCCGGAAACAGGCATGAATCCGAAGAACCTTATCAACAGGCTTCTCAACCTAATTAAAGGCACAAACCTGTTTGAATGAGGAACCACTGACGACAGAGTGATACAATAGACCCCAGCTGGTCGCAGTGTCAAGGGAAGCTAAGTGCCAACCCTGTCTCTGGCTCGTCAGCCTTCAACCAACCAACCAACCAACCACAGTAGGTTGAATATGCCCATCAGAGGTACAGATAGTATGTCACTACAGTTCTTTACTACCAGACTGGGAACATGCAGTGAGTTTATTTTTCAATTTTTTGAGGCAGTTACAAGCAAGTTCTCATCAGAAACCAAGTAGGTATACACTTTTGAAATAGTTTGCAAATCCGTTGACGATATCATTAGCCCCGTCAAGTACTGCATCGCCAAATTTCATTATACCTTGAATTCGCGAATGCCTTCTTTACTATGTATGAATGACCAGAAATTCGAACTGTCCGATAAAATATTATTTTCAGCTGTATTTGTAAATTTATTATATGCTGCGTTTATTTTATTTTCAACGGTTTTTCTCAGTTCCGAAAATTTATTCTGATAAAAAGCTGTTTTATATTTTTTGTAGTTTTTAAATGCTAATTCCTTCTTTTTCATGTGACTAATAACATCGGCGTCGAACCAAGGGGGAAATTCACGTGTTTTTACTGTTTTCAGTAGAACAGTTTGACTAAAGATGCTCTGTTATTTTGGATATAATAAATTACATGCCGAATCGACCTCACGTTTGCGTTGCTGGCTGCTGTCCGTTTCGTTTTCTTGAAGACTTGAGCACTTGAGGTAAGGGCCCCCGTGGCCACCGGCACTCGTATCATTTATCACTGTATTGGTATTATTGTATTCAATGTAGAGTCTGACACAAAGTGGAAATGTATAGCACGTGGGGTGGGTCGTGGGCCAACCGCACCCGTTGCCTAGGGCCTATGTTACGACTAACTTACGAAAAGGTTTTTTATATAATTCATTAAGTCATTGTTATTCATGTTTTATTATATGTTAGATAATCAATGTTTGTATAATATAGTATATCATTTTTGGACTTGCTATATGCTATATATTCATATATTTTTCCAGAGGTACTGAAAATTGCAAATATTAAAGCTGTTTATAAAAAGAGAAACAAAGATGACGTAAAAAATTACAGACCAGTTATTGTCAAATATCAGTAAAATTCTAGAAAAGATCATCAATAACAGGTTAATAAATTACTTAGATAATAAAGCATTGTTGTCAAAAGAACAAAATGAATTTCGTAAAGGCAAATCCACTATACAAGCAGTATATAAAGCAATGGAAAACATAACATCACTTGAATAAAAATTATTGTACTATACCTATGTGTATTGCCTTATCGAAGGCATATGACAGTGTCAACCATGATGTACTATGGAAAAAACTTGAAATATATGGAATAAGAAACACGTCGCTTAACTTAATAAAATCCTATCTGACAAACAGAATTCAATATGACGGATAAGGAAATAGAATTAAATCTGAACCAATTGTAATAAAAAAAGGTGTACCCCAAGGATCCATTCTGGGTCCAATATTATATATATATATACAAATGAAATACAAAATGGGGTTAACGAAGACATAATTATGTATGCTGATGATATTTCGGTGATTCTGAAAGAAGAGAGTTCTCAATTGGTCATGAAAATAACAAATGTGCTAGATTTGCTGAAACCTAATTGACAGCAAATGACTTGCTATTCAATATCTATACTCAAATAATATATTTTGCAAACAGAAATATTGAGCAAAATACATTTGAGCTCCAAAACTTTAACATATGCAGAGAAGTCGAGTATCTGGGATTGATAATAGACAAAAGTTCTGGAAAAGCCACATAGATTATCTAGCGAAAAATATTGCGAATTACTGCTACGCACTGAGAATATCGTCTGAACAGGGCTCAACTGAAGCTGCTCTCTCAGTATATCATGCTTATATACAAGGAAGAATAAAATATGGAATTATCTTCTGGGGAAACTTTGTTAATATCTCTAGGATTCTGATTCAACAGAATAAATGTATTAGGTATATACATGAAATGTAGAGAACTGATAGCTGTAGGGAAGTTTTTATTAAAAGCAAAATAATAACACTGGTACTGAATCTGTAATATTCGTGGCAGAAAATAAAATAGAATTATTCAACAAATCTGAAAAAAATCGTGACTACAATACAAGAACAAAAAACGATTTAAAAAATGAAAAATTTAAATATACGTATATTCAAAAAAATAAAAAATATAGTATTATAAATATTTATAATAAGTTTCCAGATGACTTCAGAAATCTCGCAATTGCCTTTAAAGAAATGCTTAAAAAATTATTTGGCGAAAAAACCGCACTATAACATACAATAATTTTTTGATGATACTATGGATTGTACACTTATATGATATATATTTTAACGATTATTTTGGCTGTACTTGATCTACCATTCAGTGCTGATGCATATGTGACAATTTTAGGTTTTAATGATTGGAACATGCCAACCCAAGGAGTGTAAATGTGTACTGTACTTATACCTGGAGCTAATAAAATTATCTGTCTGTCTATATATATATATATATATATATATATATATATATTATGTTAAGAAATGTTGTGAAAAACAAATTCCTAAAAGGCACAACTGGGAGAAATAAGTTTTCAAAAATTTTCACTTACCTGGTATAGACGAGAAATCCATGAAAGAACGCACGTAAGCTGGATACATCACAGGAAAAGGAGCAACAAAGTATTCTAATCACCGAACTCACCAAAGTGCAATTTCTCGTATATCTATCCCATAACTTTGAGTGTCTGATCCACTGTTTACATTGTTTAGGCTGAACATTCATCAAAATTCCATGCTAAAGGACTGACCATCATTTTAAATATTCTTCCTGTAAATAATTATCACTTATATTCATATTGCACCATTTCATATTAGTGCTTCTTTTTAGTATAAGGTATTTATCGCAGAGTAGGGCAGTTTTAAGGTTTTTATCTGAATAAAAACAACCAGTTGTTTATTTTCTGCAATCTGTGTTTTATCTAACCACACTTTTTCCCCACTGAACAGCATTTCATATCGAATTATTAATGCCAAGTCGGCAATACAGATCACAGAACCGACTGTTGAGAAGGAGCTGACTCATGTTCATAGGCGTACCTGACTGAGCTGGGATAAGGTAAAAAGAGGTTTAAAAAGGAGAAGGGTAAGATAACATAGCCGGTGTTTTCATTTGTTATGATAGGGATTCAGAAATTAAAATCTGTAAAATAAATCCACAAAAATATATATAAAAATTTGAAATCAATAACCAACCAATCATAACAATTGTCGCCCAACGCGGAGCGAAATAACAAAAAGGTTAATGAGTATCACTGATTACAACAACGTTTGCCAATAACAACAATTGTCATTATCATAACAATATAATATATATATATATATATATATATATATATATGTATATATATATGTATATATATATATATATATATATATATGTATATATATATATATATATATATATATGTATATATATATATATATATAATATTTGATGAAAAAGTACTCCGGAAATTCGAGTAATTATACTCGAAGTACTGTACTCGACAGCATGTGCAACATGTGCAATGAGTAAAGTACTCGGTGCTCGGTACTCATTCTTCAGTTATTGGAAGTACCCGGTACCCAGTACTCGAGTACGATTCATCAGTACCCGGCCCAGCTCTGTTTGGAGGTCCCCCCTAGCAACTGCAAGTACTGTCGTGGCTACTTTGCAGTGTTGGAGGTTCATTTGGATGGCCCTTATCGTTTGTTCAGTACCATGAAGAATCATCTTCCGACCTTGTAGAACGCCGGAAACCTCATCCTCTCCAGTGCCCTGACAAAAACCAAGAAGGCCCAGAGTTGTCCTCATTCCCTTTCGGTATTTCGGCTCAGTGTTCATGTGGTCCCACGAGTGAGTGGGGGGAGGGTTCCTCCAGCTCTGTGGTCCCACTACTTAGAGCTAAGGCTAATTACTCCGAGATTTCGCCCTGTTTCTCGGAGGCTCAGTTGCGGCACCATTTTTTTTGAGCCCCTTGTGCCATACATCCGTCGCCACAGTGCTCACAGCTTGGATTTAGGTATGTTTGCCAGAGCCTTATTAGTCGAGTGGCGGCTGCCCACAGACCAAAGGAATGTCCGCAAACCACCCCATTGGTCGCAAAGCCACGACCCGTTCACCCCAATCCACGTGAAAGGGCTGTTGTGGTATTTGCTGCTTTCTCGAGCTCAGAGAGGCGTCAGACCCGCCTGGGGTGTTCCCAGATAACACATGGACATCCAATGGATATCCATTGGACATCCTTCATGAATTTTTTGGATGTACTATGGACATCCAATTATATCCAAAAGATATCTTATGGACATCCGATGGATGTCCAAAGTGAAACAACCTGTACATCCATAGAATATCCTCCAAGGATATCCGTAAGATATCCTCCAGAGATGTCCATAAGATATCTTTCAAAGATATCCATAAGATATACTTCAAAGATATATTTCAGGAATATCCATGAGATACCCTTCAGGGATATTCAAAAGCTATCTGAAAGATTCCTTGAGAGATATTCTGAAGATATCCTTCAGGGATATCTAGCGAAGATAAAATATAGTAATAGCGATCTGGAGGGAAATGAAATAATGGTATTGAACAAAAAAAAATGTATTAATAAACTCTGGTATCAAAAAAAATTCTCATAAACTTCGGGGTTATCTACAAATAAAATGTATATGTAAAATAAAAACAGAATATTAAATGCAGAATAATCAAAAAAATAGAATGCTTCCTTTATTCTAGAAGATGACAGATGCCTTTCTTTGGCCCTTCTCAGCCAAGCTTAGATGGCTTCTTCAGTAGCTTTTTTATTTTCCGTCGAATCACTGAGGTCAGCTGCTTCTGAAATGATATGTTTATATTCACGGGTATAATTGATGTTGAAATCTACGAAAAAATACTGAGAAATATTATGCTTTCTTTTGAATTCGAATACTGATGATGATAATATATACAACACTGCCATAGTTTTTCTTCCTCTTTTTGACATAAACTTTTCTTGGAAATTTTGTATACTCACTGAACTAGCAGTCTGTTATGAGGCAATACAAACTATTATCAAATAAATTGAACAACTGAATGGGCTTTTCACCTAGTGATAATTCAGCCAGTTTTAGTTGTCCAGTTTATTTTTAATGCTCCATACCAGCTATATTTGGAGGCAAACATATTAGTGAGCAAAGTCATTTTTGTAATTTCATTTAGGTACCTAAAAAAAGAGTTCTAGAAAAAGGAAGAGAAAAACATACAACTTACCTACAACAGCTTTGAATTTCGATCCAGTTCCCAAATATTCTTCCGAGAGATTCATTTTTTCAGTGCCATCAATAGGAGAATGTTCGAATCTACTGATGAATCATCTTCATCACATGTCCACTGTTGTAGGCATTCACACCATTTTTAATCTGGGCACTGTGACATTTGAAAAACTCGTGTATTGTGGCAAATGTAACGACGTGCTTTTTAGCATTCCTGAAAATATTGAAACTCAAACAGCAACCACATGAATGCATTGTAAATAATAGATGTTTATAGGTTATGTCCTTTTCAATTGATATTTACCTGTATTCGGCCAATATATAATTCCCTTTGGAAACAATGAATTGCTACAGATGAAAACCATTATGTCCAGACCGACAGGGTATCAAAAACAAAGGAAAATAGAAAGAAAACGCGACTTTTGTTTGGATTCAGTGCTATAACTATGACCTTCCTCAACAAAATAAAATGACAGACGTCGCCAGTAATTATGCGTATAGTATGGCTAGGATGTCGCATACACCTGTATATCTGTTCTGTGGTCGCAGAAAGTCCCCGCGACAACGTATTTTTGAAAAGGTACAATTTGTGTATCTACGAGAATGTTTAAATTCATTTATGATTGCTTTGGATATCTTATGGCCATCCTTAGGATATCTTCTGAAGGATATCTATTTCAAATCCGTCGATGGATATCCATTTCAAATCAAGTAGAAAAACGAAACATGAGATTTTTCCAAAAAAATTAATCCATATGTACGAGCATGAAAGAAACTCAGAAATTGACACAATAAAAATCAATCTTGCAATTTAAACTTATCCATATTTGCTCCGGATATCTTATGGCTATCCATAATATCTTCTGAAGGATATCCATTTCAAATCCGTCTACGGATATCTTATGGATGTCCATTTCAAATCCAGGGATATCACGACCAGAATTGGACATGAAATGGATATCCATAGGATATCCTGTGTTATCTGGGTTCTGTCCTCATCTCCAGCTTCATTTGAAATCGCCGATGACTTGGGGCAAGTACACCTGCCGCCTTCGCCAGCGTGGGCAGCGTTATTTCGTTGGATTAAAGATAGACTTTCGTCAACCTAACAAGGCAGGCAGTGGCACATCTTCATATCGTTATTATTTAGAGTTAGAGTCGTTAGAAAATGTTGGAAAACAATTCCATCTCACTCATTGAAATGAACTGATTGCGTCTATTTCTCTGTACGGTTCTGCTCTCTGCGAGATTAAGTGTTATGGCTTACCTGAAATAAAAACACGCGACACCTGCATGCAAGTTATGTTCACATATTGTCCTGTTCGAACTATAAACTGAAAGTAGTTAGAGAGCTGCGATAAGAAATAATATACATACATGAATATAGTGTCGATATTCACGGCATCTACATTATTTACCGGTTCAGATCTTACGCCAACATACTAGTTCATTTCGTACTGAAACTAGTTCAGCTGAAACTTCAAACAATCAGTTATCAATGGAGCGACACTTTAGCATTGGCTTGGCGGGTCAAAGGAGCAAGTAATTCTTATGCAGAAAGTCTTTCAGTTTAATTGTACATATTTTTTATACGGCAGTACTGCTCGAAAGTAAATATTCATGTATAATTTAGGAGTTGAGAGTATTTAACCTGAAGAGTATTTTCATATCGATATTGACCTTCATTTATCGCAGGTGATATCCCAGACTTTTAATTTTTTTTATTTCCGTTATAGTGCCACACTTGAACAAAACAACAGTATGTGTTCCAACAATTCAAATACACATTAAAGTCCGCCTCATTTTTTTATTATTCAGTTCCCGTAAATTCAGAGTTCATGAACAGTTTTTGCTTTGGAAATAATTCAAAATGACGTTCACGAGTTTTTTCAATCGATCTGCTAACCTGTAGACCAATCAATAGAGATTTTTTCGTGACAAAAATACTGCCAGGAAACCAACTATGCCATCATACGCATGCATTATATCCTGTTACGTTTCCCACTCCAAACTGTCATTGCTAAATTTGTTATAAATATTTTAAAAAAAACACGTTTTTGACTTGTAACTTGAAAACTAAAGAAGCAATCTCGATACAATTGTAGAGAATCAAAATGTAAAGGAAATGAGCCCTAGCACAACTCGATTGGATTATTAGTAACTGAGAAAAACCGGAAAAAATCTGTGTTTTTTTGAAAATTCATTTTTCAAGTTTTGAAGAAGGCTCTCCACGACATAGTGGTGATTGATATGTACTTTATGTGTGAAAAACTCAGGCACTGTCGGATTATTAGTTTTGGCATAATTGCAACTTGATTTTTTCAATGCACTTTCTTGCAGCAGACCTGGATGCGTCATAGGTGGTCTGATTGAAATTTTTCTGGAAGATTTTGAAAGTTGAAGACTAGCACAATTATTATACAGTGCTCGTCTTGAAGTCCGTTCCCCCCTACTAATCTTCGAACCACCTGGTATATCGCAACGAATTTTGGAGGGTTCGAATAGGAGATAAAAACCTACTTTATCATGGAAAAATCACAGCTAAAAGTTTCAAAATGGCGGCTGAGCGCCATCTTCAATAATTTTGTTAAATAGAACACCCCGTATATTATCCCATTTTCGAAATCTGCTCATAATTCTCAACAGTTTTCTCCAATACACTTTACTCCTAAATTCAATTGTTTCCGAAATAATAGAGTTTGAAAAGTGACATTCCGGTTTGAAATGAAGTATGGATTTTGGTCACTTCCGGTGAAACATTTTTCTAACTAAACGTTATTATTAATTTGTAGTTGAATCTCTTAATGGATTCGACTAATAAGAGGCGTAAAGAGAGTTTATTAAGGATAAACAGTACCGCTTACCGGAAAATCTCGAAACCTACGAATGTGTTCTGTAAATTCACAATTAAAACAAATTAGTTAGCTAAAAAGTTATAATTTATTTTTGAATAACACTTTTATTTAACCCCAACAATTATTTCATTGAGTGTTCAATGTGGCCCCCTCCCTAATCTTGACAATAAAGTGCCCTATTATAAATAGCTTCTCTCACGTTGATGAAAATCTGTTCATCTATTTCTTCACATGTATCTATTATTCTGCGTAGATTTTTGACTTCCGATACCCCCAAAGGAAAAAATCTAGAGGTGTAAGATCCGGAGATCTGGTGGCCATTCTGTACTTCCCCTGCGACCTGTACATCGCCCAGGAAAGTTTGTATCGAGGAACTCTCTAGCCATGCGATCGAAATGGGGAGGTGCCCTATCCTGCTAAAATATAATTTCACGATTTTCAAACTCTTCCTGATTGTTTAATACAATTTGTCTTATTCGAGGTTCAATTTCAGTTTCTAAAAGATGTCTTTAAAGAACTCCTATTAAATTGCCTCTGATGAAAATCGGTCCAACAACGCGATTGCCCAAAATCCCCGCCCAAACATTCACCTTTTTAGAAAACTGGGTATGTCCCTCTCTAAAAATATGCGGATCAGTATCGCTCCAGTATCGTACATTCTGTTTGTTGACTTTTCCATTAAGAAAAACCTTGCATTCGTCTACGAAACATACACGTTTTAGGAAGCCCTGTTCTCCTTCAATTGTTCTTGTTAACCACTACAAAATCCAATCCTCCGGTCCGGATCATCCTCCGTGAGAGCATGCAGGATTTTCATTTTATAGGGATGAAACTTTTCGTTTTTTAGGACTCTTTGGACACTTTTTGAACTCACTCCACAGGATTCTGCAACTGCAGACGTCGCTGAGTCGGATTGATTACCATTTCAGCAACAATTTCTACCTATTTTTCTTCTGAAAGAGGCGGTCTTCCTGATCTTGGAGCATCTTTCAGCGAACCAGTTGCTTGGAGCTTATTTAAAAGTTTGCGCAAATATGACCTCAAAATAGGTTCTCGGGAAATCTATCATTAAACATACGGACTGCTAGATGATAATTTCTTCCAGCTTCTCCAAATATCAAAACTGCTTCAAATTTATCGTCTAAACTACGAGCCATGATCACACTTTTCATAAAAGGATTTAGGCGCTCAACGGACTATTTGACAGTTAGCAGTTCAGTTTGACAATAAACAAGATGTTACCGCGACAACGATTCGTGTTTTTGGTTGGGTTTGAAATGACCGAAATGTCACTTTTCAAACGTTAATATTTCGAAAACAATTGAATTTAGGAGTAAAGTATATTAGAGAAGATGGCGCTCAGCCGCCATTTAAAAACTTTTTGCTGTGATTTGTCCATGAAAAAGTAGGTTTTTAGTTCCTTTTCAACCCCCTTCAAATTTCATCGCAATATACCAGGTGGTTCAGAAATTAGTAGATGGGGAACGGACTTTAGACGAGCACTGTATGTTGAAAAGGGGAACATTCTCTATTGAATAGAAAGATTTTTGTGGAAATTGAAAAATACACGACAAAAATGAAGTTATTTTTTGTGAATGTCTAACAGAAAACAACTACTTCCCCGGCTAAAGCCACGCTGGACAATGAACTACATCTGATAGATATTCTGAAAGGACCCTTACTCAAAAGAAAAAATCTGAAATAGAAAATTTGTATTTTTATTCAGATAGTTATTTGATTTTCTATTCCAGTATTAATTAAGAACTCATATAGATGAGTGAGGCCAAGAAGAATGTTTTTCAAAAGAGAGTACTCACCAGAAATCATTTGTAATATTGACGCAAGAGAGGCATCGTATTCATTAGGTCTTCAATACATTTTTGTCGACGAAAATCTATTTCACGCTTCCACGATCATCAGGAAGACTGGAAGAAATGGGAAACACATTTTCTAGAAGCAATCTTTTGGTCGCAGATGATTCCACAACTGATTTTATGAACATCCTGTTCATATTTTCAAACTAATCAACAATAATTATTATAGTTTTTCTATATTTCCCCAAAAGTGCGAGATAACAACAACTAGACTAGGATATTTCTCATATAGGTGTACCTGTCCCGCTATCAAGCTATGTATCCCGCTGTCCTCAAAATACGTAAAAATGTCCCGCTTTCATAAAACAAAAGCATAACAGCAACTAAGCCTTGTCACACGGGCCGTGATTCTAGGTCCGTACTACGCGTCAAACTACACGGACAGAATTTCCGCAACGTGTTTCACGCCAACGATATTCTCGCTGAGTTTGACGCATTCAAACATAAAGCGTTTTTTCCATCGGGTATATTGAAGCAAAACGATATATGTGTTTTTGCTAGTAGTTCGACTTCTAACTCTTCCAGTTTTCATACGTAGCATTGCCACTTCTTCCCACATCTTCACTTCAACATCTCTATTGCTATAGGTACAATGCAGGACGCTCTTCTACTTCGCAAATACATTTCTCCAGACTGTATTCTGTCACCTCGTGTAGTTTGCAAGGTATGGTAGAACCAGAAATCTAAGAAGGTCGTAAATCACCAACCACTTGAGTTATCAGCAGGCGGTGGATTCTACGCAGAGTACCTGCCCTAGCCATTAAATTTTGTTTTAAAGGTATATTGGGTTGAATTATTAAGGAAAATCGCTTGAATATAATTGAGAATTGTTTATTTTTATATAATATATGATAATATATATATATATATATATATATATATATATATATATATATATATATATATATATAATTATATTATATTAATGTAAAATGTCAAAGTTTATACTTTATAAAAAGTTTAGTTTCTCGATAAAAGTTATTTATAAACAAAATTACTCACGAAGATCAGTTTCACTGTCGTCATCCAAATTGATAATAAACTCTTCTTTTGGAATTCATACATGACTTTTCCACCTTTTTAATATGGGAAACACACTTGGCCCAGCTGCTATCAGGAATGTTTGCAGTTTCTGTTTGAATAAGAGCTACCACAGTTGAACTTAAGGTTGTAGAAGTATTATTTTTCGAACTGCTGACTTAAGCTGATGCCATATATGTTAAATTGGGTTAAACATACAGTGATAAGGAGGAAGTCTGAGCACCGTATGTCCCAAGCTTTCAGCCAATGAATCACAAAAATATTTCTTTTTTATAGAATAACTGCGTAAAACTTCTAGTAACTGTTTTTTGTGTACTTTCTGTAATAGTAAATATTATTATTTAACATATATTCTTGTATAGTGGCTTTGGTGTCATTTTAACAAGGTGCTTTATCTAGTCTTCGACTGTGGTAGCCAGCATTATCCATGACGATAGTACTGTTGGGTGGAATATTTGGTATGAGTTTATTTTGGAACCAGTCTTCAAATAATTCGGCTGTAGTATCATCATGATAATCGACTAAAGAGACCTTATTATTCTTTGCCGATAAAGAAAACGCATTTGGTATAAAACCATTCTCGGTTCCTGCGTGAATTATCGTAATGCGTTTTCCTTTATTAGATGGCGCATTAGTTTTGCACAAGTCAGATGAGTCTACCCAACTTTTGTTTGGAATATCGTGTGTATCGAACCAAGTTTCATTCAAATACACTACTGTTCTACCATATTCTCTAAATTCGTTTATTGCCAATAAATATTCAAATCTCCCTTTCTCAAGGCGCACAGATTCCATTATGATTTTTCTGCTACTAGTAAGTTTTTTAAATTTAAATCCGTTTTGTAAAAGAGACTTCCTTCAGTTTCATTCTTTTCAAGCCGTTGCATCAAAATATCTAATGTAGGCACAACTTGCTCTTCATACAAGGCATATATTGTTCTTCGAATTATATCTACATCACAGACATCTAGTTTCCTTGAACCGCCAGAGTCTTTTCGTTTCTTTTTTTTTTAAATAGGGTTACTTACTCTTTTGAACACTGTGGAATACCGTGTTTTTGTTAAAGAAGCATTTTTTTACACAGCTTGATCCTTGGACATTCCACGTTCCAGAAGGGAAGTATAAACATTCAATATAATTTGTCGACTAGTGGTACTACGACCACCAGTTAAAGTACTAGCTTCAGGATGAGCCCATGGACGCCACATTTTTCACGACACAAAAATCGAATAGACACTTTAAAATAGACACAACGGAATAGTAGGTAGGTAATGACTTATTGTTGTTCAACTTTCCCCCTTGTTTTCCAAATCTGGTAGGTAATTTATTTTGTAACCATAAATAGACCATTATCGCTATAATCTCGTTAATAGCCCATTACTACTGAAAGTCTGGTGGCCAGGTAAGTAAATTTCATTATTTACACACATTTAAACATATCCTTACCAAGGGTTCTAAATCAACCTCACGAGACTTTTTTTTATCAAATAAATTTAAATACAAAACTGTCAACAAAAGCCAAAAATAATGGAGATCCCACTATTATTAAAATGCCAAACCATTTCATGAGATATTTCCGGACCTGAGAATCTTTGAAGGAACACACACTGTTATTGCTTATCTATATTTCGAACAATAGGTAATAATGAGGGTGGTCGCTAATATTGATTTACGACCTTCTTAGATTTCTGGTTCTACTTTACTAAACAATGCATTTCATTTCCAGCGGATTGTGGCGGTGGCTATTTCCACGCAACTCGTGACGTTCTACACGCTCACGTCGGCGGAGTCAAAATCTACGCGGCGTATTTTCCGTTCGTCTAGTTTAACTCGTTTGTAGGCACAGTTTCTATTTGAGCGTGCCAACCGTCGCGTGAAACACGCCGCGGAAATTCCGTCCGTGTAGTTTGACTCTAACGGGAATGAGCGGTGACGCAATGTGTCTGGTGACGAGACGGGCGGGAGTGGGCTTGGAGCAGTGGTGTCAGTCCAATACAGAATTTGAAGTGTTTGAATGGGCTAACCTGACCACGTTCCACGGTCCCCACATAATGGGAGCAGATTCAAAGTGTGATGGATTTATTAATAGAGAAGAGATTTCTCAGTAGTGGTCAAGATACAGCAATGTTTGATGAGTTTTCATTGATAATCGGGAATAAACAAAAAAGTTTGATTTCCTTACTAGGTCCTGAGTTTATTGGCATAGACGGATGTTTTCTGCGCTTGCAGTACAGGGTGATCCAAAAGTACTTGACAAACTTCAGGAGGTGATTCCTCACAATATTCTAATATGAATTGTCCAAATAAATATATATCCGGAAACGATTCGTTATCAAGATACAGGGTGTTGAAGTTTTATTTTTATTTTCGTATTTTTTAAATAACTTTCGAAATACTGACCTTAATTAAACGAAAATTGGTATTGAGAGCTTTCTTGAGGTGTCGAATTCGAACCTGATGTTATTATTGCTCTTCCTCGTAAGGGGCGCCACCTACCGTCTTTTTCTTTTTTGAAGATTCATAACTTTTTTGAGCATACTTCTAGTACTTCAGTAAAAAAATCAATTCTTCAATCATATCTACGTAAAAAAATACCGTTGTTACAAGTCGCTATAAGCAACCGTTTTCTAGATATTTCGACTTGAAAATTCTATTCATTTTTACTCGTTTCGAATAGTTATTTTTGTATCAAGGGTGCAAAATCTGTATTTGTTTTAATAAAATTTGCAAGAAATATCAACATTTTATTTCAAGAATTTTTGAATATGTAGAATAAAATGAAATAAAATAAAGGAAACTAAAATTGTATTCAAATAAATTGTTCAAAATGTCCACCTTCAGCGAAGATACAGGCATTCAGTCTTCTAGTCATTGAATCTCGTACCCGCCCAAAAATTATTGGTGTGTCTCTTATTGTTTCACAGGCGTCTACTATTCGGTTCCTTAGATCTTCCACGTTCGCTACTGGAGTTATAAACTAGTGACTTCAAATGTCCCCAAAGATGAAAATCTAGCGGGCTTAGATCTGGGGACCTTGGTGCCCACGCTTGGTTGGGTTCTTCTACACCCTTACCGATCCATCGATTTGGATAGACAGTGTTAAGGAATTCCCTGGCTACAACGCGAAAATGGGCCGGAGCCCCATCATGCATAAACCACATGCGGATACGAATTTCTAATGGTACATTCTGAAGTGGTCCCGGCAATTCATTTTCTAAAAAGTCTCTATAAGTTGCGCCATTCAGTCGGAACGGAAGGAAGAAAAGACCTATCGAGTAATTATCAATTATTGCCGCCCATATATTTACAGAAAATTGATATTTATGTCTTTCAGTAACTGCGTGCGGATTTTCCAGAGCCCAAACATGGTTGTTATGAAAGTTTGTAATAGCATTTCGGGAGAAGTTTGCCTCGTCCGTGAAGAGTACATATCTTAAAAATTGAGGATTTTCAGCCAATTTTCCCAAAAACCACTGACACATAGTTATACGTTGGGAAAGTCTCGTAGCAAAAGAGCTTGTACCCTTTGAATATGGTTGTTGATCGACTTGAAATTTTCCAAGTCCAAATATCTAGAAAACGGTTGCTTATAACGACTTGTAACAGGGGTAGCTTTTTTACGTCGATATGACAGAGGAATTGATTTTTCACTAAAAAATGTTCTAGAAGTACACTCAAAAAAGTTATGAGTCTTTAAAGAAGAAAATGACGTGTAGGTGGCGCCCCCTACGAGTATCTTGGAAACGGAGCGTTTCCGTACATATATTTATTCGAACAATTCATATTAGAATATTGTGAGGAATCGCCTCCTGAAGTTTGTCAAAGTACTTTTGAATCACCCTGTTTAACCACTTCACACGAGTACGTCCGACTCGATGGTCGTCAGAGTACGCATCCAATATAGCAGCAACCTAACTGAACAAAATGCCACGCAAATGGGTAATTCTTGCTTCCAAATATAGATAGGATGACACGAAGACAAGAGCCCGCCGCATTTGTGCCTAAGGGCAAATCGGAAATTACCTATTCGAATTTTCATAAATGTAGGGTACTGTGATGTTTGTTGTATATAATTTTATTCTCATGGCGCACTGGATCAGTGCAATGTTATCAAGGATGTTGGGGCTCCCATTATGTCATAATATGAATAGAATTTTACGGGTGATAATTACTGTAGGTAATGAATTTTGCGCAGACCATTCTCCCACTAACTGGAATCTCTTTACTTTTTTGTGACACTACCACCGACTGAGTTTTATAATATTAAAGCAGACTTCACACTTCTGAGAACGACTCGTTACTGTAGGCATGATTGTCATATTAACGCTTTCTCGCATTAATACACTTCTTAGGTAATGTAATATCGATATCGAGAAATTTTTCATAATAATTTGGGATTTAAATACTTTTTCTGGGGCTCGTAGTCCCCTCCGGTTTCGTCTCAAGTCGGCCATTGCCAATATAGCAAGCCCGACACTGGAAAGGGTACAAGCTCACTCTACTTATGCTAGGTCAGTTTTCGCCATAACCGAGAGTGAACGAGATCGTATCTCAATCAGCATAGGTATATTTTTGTAGACTGTTCGAAAACAATGAATGTAAATGAGCGTTCCCAACGGAAATGCAGAACAAGCGATATCATTTAGAGGCTATAATAAAACAGACTCGGTAGGTGTACGAACATGAACTTGTAAATCAATCCGGCATCTCGCAAAAACTTTCGTAGGAGTTGAGATAGTATGGGTGCGTGCTCTCTAACGAGATTTGATCTGATTTTATGGACATGTGGTGTCACCTCATATCTTCACGGAACACTTCCTGATTCAGTTTTTTATTTATTTTTTAGTAAGACTTCAAACAATTGTTGTGTACTTGCTCGTTATACCGGTACGTATTGTAATAACCCCACACCTGACTAGCCAAATGTAATATCCAGCTATATCCTGGGTGTTATGAATAAACACACCACACCTGCAACACCAAAGGTTATGACCCAATACAGGGTGTTGTTTATTTAGAAACCCCACACTGTTGTTTACTTGGTTGAGATGTTGTTACCAAAGCTGTTTTTTGGCGCCCATGTATTCAAAACGTATTCGTCCTGTGATTCAAATATATCGATTCTGGCGTTGAAACGATGACGTCATATATAAAACGATTCAAAACGTATTCATAGAGTTTTGAAACCAAGTCGAATTCAGTTTCAAAACATAATTCGTTGATTTGTTTGAAAATATGAACAGGATGTTCATAAAATCAGATGTGGAATCATCTGCGACTGAAAGATAAAGTTTAGTCACTATCTTTCATCTTTCAAGATAACCTCTTGTGGGGTATTCATGTTGAAAAGGGAAACCATTCTCAATTTAATATTGAATAGAAAGATTTTTCTGTGAATTGAAAAATCCACGATAAAAATGAAATAATTTTTGTGAATATCTAACAGAAAACAACTTTCCAACATAATTGTTGTTTTGTGATTGTCATAATTCATAATAATACTCGAAATAGATCTAAGTAGTGGGACATTCCACTTTCTACTAATAATCGTGAGAGTTTGAAATTTAAAATGAAAGAGATTGAACTAGAAAATATATATTAACAATTGAGTTTGAAACATACAATGAATTACAAGGTTTGTTTATCAGAATATTGTCTACCGACTTTCCAACAGAACATTTCTTAGGTAAGTTTGATTATTGAATCGTATTCGAAATTAAGCTTTCTTGCGGTTCGTGATAATAATGGCGTCACATAGAATCGTATTCAAATGCAAGTTAATGAAGGGCTATACTGGGTGTGAATAATTTATATCGATTTTTATCGATCAGCAGATAAGCATCGTCCTCCCAATATATAGATGTTATACATTTTTAGAGAGCTGAGATCGTTCAAATTATGTATCTCGCCAATCTAGTTGAGGATACTATGCAAATAATCAAAGCACTTATAAAAACAAACAAACTATATAAATTAAAAAAAAATACTCCATTACAACAAATACACACTGTATTCTAATCAATACAACTCCAGTACTTCCATAGTACTAAATACATGTTCCAAATAAGTAATACAACCTGATTAATAAGTGCGTTACAACTAACGGTAAGTTTTATCAATTTTCTAAAGCCTCTGTATAAAGGAACTGAGATTTCAAGAATCTAACAATTTTCAAAACGACTTTGAGATGAACAACTATTTTTCTATATAAAATAATCTGTTTAAACAAGTTACAAAATAAATTCAGCTTTTTCCACCAACACTGTATATAATATCAAATATTTAAAAAAATTTGCTGCTTTCTTAGTTATTAATTAGTTCTTATTTTTAACCGACGAAACCAAAGAGGAGGAGGTTCTCTATTCGACGCGTATATTTAACCGACGAAACCAAAAAGGAGGAGGTTCTCTATTCGACGCGTATATTTTTTTTTATGTATGACCACGCACAACTTTTCACAGAGCGGTTCGATTCCGATGATTCTTACTCCATTGGATATGGTGTACTACAAAGTTGGTCCCATTCCAATTTGAACAACAAAATCCATCCCTAAGGGTAGCAAAATAAAGGATATTGATCGTTCACCCTCTGAATTTTGGTCCGTTAACCGACTCTATCAGGCATAACTTTGTAGTGGGTTTTCCGATTTGGATGATTCTTCTTTCATTAGAAAGGATATAATAATATAATAATAATAATAATAATATATTTACCAATAAAATGATATAAAATAGATATGAATAATAAAATAATATAAAATAGAGACAATATCAGTACAGCAGGTAAATACAGGTAACCCACAAAGGGGTGAATCCCTGTGCGTGGGTATATAGATATCTTAACATACACATATATTACACATCCATGAGTATATACACCTATACAAATATATACTTACATTCATGCACACATACGTTATACATATATAAAACAATTTTTAAAAGAATTTGAACATAACATATAGGTAGGTATAAGCGGACCGAGGCAGCATATATCACATCAATATCAACTATCAGAAGGATCAAATGTTATTATATTTATTTTTTTCATTAGTGAATTCATAAGTTATAGGTATTTTTCCTATCGATTGAGCTGTGAATTTCTTTTCTAGGGACAGACTGAAGCCAAACAGTAAATTTTTTTTTGAATAGACCGTACGCATTAACTCGTGTCAGTTCGGTAGGAATTTTATCATAAAGAATGGGACCAAGGTAATTATAGCATCTTTGGGTTAGGGTTTTTTCAACTTTTGGTATAGCCGTTGTTTTGGCTTTGTGTCTTGTATTATAACCATGTTCTATTTGCCTGAATGTATTTCTAAACCTATAATGGTTTAGTATTATGCGCTGATAAAATAATTGTCTTGCATCAAACAGTCTAGTTTCCTTATATAGTTCCTCAGTTGAGTATGTGAAATTTTTGAAGAACATAATCTTCAGAATCCACTTTTGTGTTATCTCTAGTTTTTTCAGGTGATTGTTGGTCACCCCTCCCCATGCTAAAATACCATAATTGATATGAGGTTTCACTAGAGAATTATAAAGGATTTCGGGATGAGTCTGGTTGAAAATCCTCCTTAAAAACTTGAACAGAAATATTAAGCTTCTCATTTTTTTTGACTATATACTCGATATGATGGTTCCATTTCAGGTTATTGTCCATCATAATTCCTAGGTATTTGATCTTGTTTGCAGAATTTATTATCGTTATCGTATTCAGAACAGACATTTGTAAAGTGTTGTAAGTGGGTAAATTACTGGAGAGATGAGAAAACTGCATAAAAAATGTCTTATCTGCATTAACTGTGGGAGTTTTACTATTGAACCATTTAAGAATGGTCGGAAAGACTTTTTGAACATTTTCTCTCAGTTCAAGCCACGTCTCAGCTTGATACATAACCACCGTATCGTCGGCAAAGCTGACTATATCTCCAGATACATCGAGTTTGAAGAGATCATTAATATATAAATTAAAAAGTAGCGGACCTGATACAGTGCCTTGGGGTACTCCATATGCCATAGTTTTAGCAGAGCTGATTTGTTCTCCCACTTTAACTCTATATAGTCTATTCCGAAGGTAGCTCCTCATTAGATCGTACGCAATTCCACGAAACCCAATTTTTTCCAGTCCTATTAATAATTTTTCGTGGCACACCGTATCAAAGGCTTTCGCTAAGTCAACAAATATGCATAAAGAAGGTCTACTTTGGTCTAATCTCTCATATATTTGTGTTGTTACGCATGTAATTGCATTCTCTGTTGACTTACCTTGCCTAAAGCCATATTGTTTTTCCGAAATTATTTTATTTTTGTCAAGAAAGCTGGTTATTCTCTTTTTAATAATCTTTTCGAATATTTTTGCTATGTTACTTATAAGTGATATAGGCCTGTAATTAATAACTTTTTCTTTACTTCCGCTTTTATAAATAGGTTTTATTACAGCACTTTTAAAAGCTGTTGGAAATTTACCAGTTCTTATAGCCATATTTATTAAAAAAGCTAGTGGTTGCGATATATAACTGCCAATAGCTTTCAAAGTTTCCGATCTCAATCCATCCGGACCAGGGGATTTTTTTGATTTCAGTGATTTAATGATCTCTCCAACCTCAACTTCATCCGTTTCAGATATGTATATTGAGTTTTCCATATAAGTCTGTGGGGAACTGGAGGTGGGGTCATGCTTACAATCTTCGGCAAGTTTCTTTCCTATAGAAGTATAGTGCTCTAAGAATGCTTCAGCCATCTCTGAAGGCTCTTCAATAATTTGTCCTGAATTTGATCTAATTTGTTTGATTTGTTAAGCTTTTCATGCATTTCCATAACCGGTTAGGACAATCTCTGTTCTCGAAGATTTTTTTTTGTAAAAATCAGCTTTATTTTTCCTAATTAATTCTTCCAATTTATTTTTATAAGTTTTGAATTCTCTCCTATAATCTTCATTACCCGGATTTTTTTGCAGTTTTTTATACATTTCATTTTTAGTATTTATAGACTTTACCATCGCATTAGTTATCCATTCCTTTTCTACTCACTCGTTTTCTAGTAGTACACTCAGATATTCTTTTTTGTAAGGTATCAGTGAATTTTTCCGTACCAACATCTAAATCTATTTCATTATATACATGGTTCCAAGTTTCATTTCTTAAAGCTCGAAGTAATTTATTCTCATTTAATATGAACCTATAGTTTTTTCATTATCTTGTTTATTAACTATTTCGCATGGATAATTAAGTTGAAGAATACATGGAAAGTGGTCGGTGATGTACCTCATAGTTGATCATATTCCAATTTGGAATGATATGATCCACCCCTATGGGTAGAAAAATAGGGGATGATTGATTTTTCACTTGTGAACTTTGGCACACATATGTAGTTGACATTGACAGACCCTCCTACATCTGTCAAAATGATTACATTCTATGAAAGGATGGAATTATATAAAAAGTGATGAAATCAACTAACCAGAACTTTCAAAATTAATTTATATTATATAACAATAAATAGTTGAAATAGAAAATCATATTATTTAATAGTCAATAGGTGAAGTAAGCTAGGTAAGTAAGTATTTTGGAAGTTATCAAAAATTAAGTAGGTAGTAATTAGTAAATTTCAGCAACAGAAAATTGAAAAATAAAAACTTTTCAACAAAAAATTAAACCGACGAAAAAATCAACTGGAAAGCGAAAAATAAAATAAACCTTCTTAGTCTAAATGATAATTGAGCTCCTAAACTAATGTGAGTAACTGATTTTGGGTCGGCGCCAAACAAACTAGCAATTGAAATAGGTAAAGCGTAAAATGATGGCAGCGAGATGCACGGCTGCGTTTTGATTACTTCTTTCAAAGTAATATAATGATGAAAAAGGAAACATTCTCAATTGGATATTGATAAAAAGATTTTTCTGTGAATTGAAAAATCCACGATAAAAATAATTTTATGAACATCCTGTTCATATTTTCAACAAATTAATATAATGATCTTCGATAATTGTTTGTTTGGCGCCGACTCAAAATCAGTTACTCGCATTAGTTTAGGAGCTCAATTATCACTTAGACTAAGAAGGTTTATTTAATTTTTTGCTTTTCAGTTGATTTTTTCATCGGTTTAATTTTTTGTTAAAAAGTTTTTTATTAGTAATTGAATACCACGCACTGACTCTAGATACATTTCAATTATTTATATTTGATAGTTAAGACTTAGTTTCAATCTAACTACATAATGAGCTGTGTACATAGACTTTACTTAGTTGCGTCGTGTTTAGTGAATGAGCTTGAATGAGCTTTGAGGCTTGAATGAGATATAATTTTATTTTTCACTGCTCTTTATATTGCTTCGTGGTCCCACACGAGGCCATTCGTCTACCGACATCATAGTTCGTGATGACATGTTTTATTATTATTTATGAGATTCGCGGTTTAGATAGGAGTAAAAAAATAGGAGTTGTTTGTCGTTTGGGTTATTTTATCTCCTAATTTATTACGTCTTATGATATGTTTATTAGATGTTTATAGTGGCAACCAACATGGCAATCATTATTTTTTATTCAGCTGGAGTGTTTAGAATGCCTTCTGTAATAAATCATCGTTTTTATGCCTTAAAATGCGTTTTTATTTTCATTCTTAGCGGGAGACTTCACCTGTTTGGTATTTTAATGACTATAATAAATCTGAGAGATTTATGAAGTATTCACTGATAATATGACTTTCACACGCATCGGTATCACATGTGATGACGGTTCAAACTTCATGAATATTTTTTTTTTGTTCAAACTTATATCTTGTTTGGCATTTTTTATACTTCCTGGTGTGATTGCAAGCTTCATATGGAAGCGATTGGTTTCGATGCATTTTTTCAACCTTCTCAGAATAGATTATTCCTTGAAATAACTTTTCAAATTCGAGGTAGCCATTTCTTTCCATATAAATTCGTTATGTCTATTCTCGGGTCATAGGGGTCGTCCATTAATCACGTGATGTTTTTTAGCAACTTTTTAACCACCCGCTCCCCCCTGGTGATACGTAGTGAGGTTCAAGATTAACCCCCACTCCCCTACCCAATATCACGTGTATTTTTTTAGTACGAAGTATCTTAAAAAAATTCAGAATATATCTTTGAATACAGGTATAATCTAATTTAATTCTGGAAAATTAAGGACCGTGATAAAAATGTCCAGACAGACATTGAGGTTGTTTCTGACTGGCATAAAAATAATCATGTGAAAAACATATAATTGTACTGGTACATGAACATATATAAAGGACCTCGTCCTCGGACCACGGATTAGCGAGACTTTCTTCAACACTAACAAGTTGATAAGCATCTTGCAAGTCAGCTGTTGGCACTGTGCTTTGTTGAAGATCAACGTCGGTCTCATCAAGCCACTCGGCGTCATCATTTTCGCGCGCTACGCAGATAATCTCTCTCGATCTACCGATCGATCGTCACGTGAGGATGCGTGAAGGACGAACAATGTGCATCTCTGGACTATTATTGCACGGATCATTAGGTTGCTTGTGACATGAATTTACATGTGCCTTAACTTTCTTCTTTGTACAGAAGTACAGTCTACACCGCTGGCACGTCCTTCCCACAAGCTGCTGACGATCCTTCTTCGGGCTAGGGCAATACAGGTCATAAGGCAATTTGTCAAAGCCCTCATGCGCTACGGTAATTCCAAGAGACCGACGCAGAAGAAATGAAGCAAACGCCTTACCATCATGCTCTTGAGACTACGGAATACTATGGACGACTGCAAAATCGGGTGAGGAGGTATCACGAAGCGTTCCGGAAGAATACATCGAAGAGAATAACTGGCGACTGGCAAGCGGAGCCGGGCGGTTGTCGCTGCGGACGAGAAAATCGTTGCCTGGCCGCTTTTCGGTTTTTAGAAATCGCGCGTTCAACGAAAAAATAAATACAGGTGATATCTCACTACACCCCCCTCCCCTTTGTGATATTTCGTGATTTTTTACGAACCCTCCTCCCCTTTCGAGCCTCACGTGATTAATGGACGATCCCATAACAGTATTATTTAGACAAGCCATGGTTTCCAGAGTTCCGATGGTATGAGATCCAAACTTGGCAGGGGTGGCAAAAAATTTAAAAAAATGTCAATATTTCATACTCTTCCATCACTTCCGGTATCACCGGAAACGAACCCAGTTCGGGAATTTCTGATGGAACCCTCTGTATATTTTTAACTTTTTTGGATTCTAGCGACGATTCTGAGAACAATCATATAAAATTAATAAATACAATGCACTAGAGGAATTTCAAAGAAATGATTTGGTACCCTCTTGCTCATAGAAGATGACGAATGCTTCACCACTTATGAGGGATTCTGGTGATATCGGTGATACTCTTGGGTCATTTTTATTGTTGCATCATAGAGGGCATTGGATCACTCGATGGACATGAATGATGAGTAAAAATCATTAGGTGTATGACAGTTTTTTCCGCCTAGTTGAGTAACTATGGCGGTTTGATATTTTGTGAAAAAAGTCAATGACCAAATATTTTAGATAAATTCCTCACATTCTAATTTTCACACATATCCATTGAAGGTTTCGAATCGAAAATCGGATGGATAACAATCCTAATAAACTAATTATTTGTCGAAAAATTATGAGAAAATTGAAATATATCGCTCATCAAAAAGAACATATATCGTTCATCAAGTATGCTGTGTATACAAAATTTAATGAAACTGAATTGGAAAACATCAATTTTTACATAACAGTTCATAATCCATCTCAACCAAAAAAAAACTGCCGATAATACCAGGATTAGTTGTAGGGAATTAAATGTTCGAAGAGCATACCACCAACTTCCTGACATTTTCTGGATATATCAATTGTGTTTCGCATGACATTTTACATAGCGGGATTCATGGTAGCAAACACTTTAGGATTGCGATTTTGTAAAATTAGAACTGTTTGAGGCGGTATAAAGCACATAACCCTACACAAAAAAGTATAAAATATAGGGATCAGGTGATCGGGCAGGCCAACGAACAGGACCATTCGTTGCCATTACTCGCTTATTAAACCGGTTCAATGAATAGTTCATGACTTGGATGGTACCCATCTTGTTGAAAATACATCACTTCAGAAACAGCAAGTGGTACACAGAAAGCAACAAATTGTTGAATTAAATAAAGTTTATCTCAATTAAACAAATAAAAGTGTCGTATATGCACGACAAAATATAATCTCAAAATGAGAAAAATTATTTCTTGAACTAAATATCTTATTCGATCAACTCTATTCATAACTCGTTTTGGCAGAAATGTTGTTTCAACCATGTAATTATTTTGTTGAAAATCAGATCTACAAAATTTGCTAATTGCTTTAATAAAAATATTCATTTAAACAAATATATATGTCAAATTGATTAATTTAATAAATTTCCAATTCAACAAAATGAGCTGATCGCTTCATCACTTCACGAAGAATGTTTATTCAAATAAGTAATCATTTTGTTAATCCACTGGATTAACAAATAAGGCAACCGAGCATGAGAGCCTACACCAGACGTCGCAACGACAAAGATATAGTTCTACGAACAAGATCCCGCACAGAACAGTTGGCGCGAGATGAAATCCTCGAAATTTACTACAATGTTTACATCTTTCTGTCAAAAATCAGATGACTGCTCGATTTTTCTTGAAGTCTACCTGGCGATTTTTCCAGAGTGATTTCTCCTCAAATAGCCATGGATGAAAACTTCCACGAAGGAAGAAGAAAAGGTAGGAAAGTGGACTGATGTCTCTAGACCATGAATTGACTTGAAAATTGGAAAATGTCCCCGATGACATTGTTTCATTAAACTTTCCAATACAAACTATTACCAAGCCATTCACCGCCCATCTCTGCCGGACTATTACCTATTTATCACAACCTTCTGACCCGAACAAAATCAGAGAGGTAGATATCATGAAATATGTTGATGAAGTTGAGAAATCAATGAATCCTGGTTTGCGACAGTCTAGGCTCCTTCCAGCTATCTTAGAATGTCTTATCCGGAGAAGGTGATCTCTACTAACAAAGGTGAGGAGAGAAAACAATATAAATCAGCTTCTCTTTTATTTTTCAGTAACACCCCGCATGAGATATTCGGAGAAGGAGGGCGATCTAAACCAAGCAGTTAGTCGGAAGAACAAGGCCCACTCTCAAGATCGATAAGGCTAATGTCTATTAGGTATTAGTATAATTATCACTTTTTAATAAACACATGACTTTTTATTCTCGATTTTGGCCAGTGAATTCCAAACCGTCACAAAGGGTTCCATGGCTCTTTACGAAAAAAATATCCACTATATTTAGAATTTTCCATCTCCAAATCAAATATTCCCAACATCTCTTAATTTGCCCAAAAGCTGAGAGACTATCAGTTTTCACAATTTGGGTTCTTTCACTCAGATAGAACTCGAACCAAGTGAAGCTTCGTCCTCTGAAGCTGTAGAGATGAAGCTTACGTTACAGTCAAAAGCTTTAGATATATCACAAAACACTTCATCGCTCACTTCCTTCAGACTAGAATATAGATTTTTCAGAAAGCGAAAGATTGCATCTCCCGTATTTTTACCGGTTTGAAAGCTAAATTAAGTAGTTATATGTAATTTATAGCAGTTCATCAAAGCATTATCCGCTCCATCATAAGATTTTCATCATGAGCAAAGATCCTTTGTAATTGTGGATCATGTATGTCGATTTTCAATCTATTTTCCCTGTTGAAATTACTTATTAAAAGAATTTTTCCGTGTATTGTATATTCATAATTAACAATCAACTTATATTCCAAAATAAATATGGACAATAATGATAAACAATTGAATTCACATACTGATTGGCGATGAGGTAACACATCGAATGCATTACGAATGCAGTGAACACCATAAAAATATAGATAACATGTGATTGTTTCAATCAAAGGAATCTCGAAATCAATTTATAGACTGATTATGACAATATAGTCTTATAATATATTTAATTCTATCCAAAAACATAATTATGTTGATTGATCTTACAAATACGAAGGGTTTCCTCTACAGTCCTCTACAGTCTGTCTCTCTACAGTCTGTCACTTGACGTGCTATTCTGGCTCGTAATTGGCTAAACCAGATCTCGAAATGTATGAATGAAACGTTTATGACATGCAAAATGTCAACTTCCAAAGATTCCAACACCCTTTTAGTCATTCATTCATGAATAGGGTTAATGATTTCTCGTGTCCTCTACTCTTTGACAACGATAAGTTGGCTTTGTTATACGGTAACATTATCTAAGTCAGGGTCAGTTGTGCGAACGCTTCGCCATCTAACGTATATAATTCAACCAATATAATATTATTATGTTTGAATTAATCTATTTCCGTTGTTTGATTCAAATAAATATTATATTTGTGTTGAAACAAATTTTCATTCAATATGAGTTGGAGATTGTTTCAATATGAACAATGAACATATATTCAAATCGAAGAAATTTTTGCATTGTATTGAGAAATCCATTTCGTCACTGCAATATAATGATTCCATCAATCGAATGCACCTGCATTTTGGGATGAATTTTATTTAGTCGGGTCAAGCCAATAAGAGTGACCGAATAAATTTGGTTGAATTAACAAATCCTTTTTTTCCGTGTAAGTCCATTAACAGTTCTTCAATATCATTCTGAAGGAATTCTAAATACCTAAATTGGGGTCATTTTCGGTGATACCGGAAATGATGGGAGAGTATGAAATATTGAAAAAAAAAACGAGTGTGCTTCAGACCACATGACTGAAGTAAAACTTCTTTAGCTCCATCTAAATGTATGTATATATTGTTATGATGGGTTGGTTATTGATTTTAATTTATATATATTTTTGTGAATTTATTTCACAAATTTTAATTTCTGAATCCCTATCATAACAAATGAAAACTCCGGCTATGCTATGATATCTTACCATTTTCTTTTCAAACCTCTTTTTAACTTATCCCAGCTCAGTCTGATACGCCTATGAACATGAGTCAGCTCCTTCTCAGTAGTCGGTTCGAGTGATCTGTATTGCCAACTTGGCACTAACGATTCGATAAGAAATGCTGTTCAGTGGGGGAAAAGTGAGGTTAGATAAAACCCAGAATGCAGAGAATAATCAGAAGGTTGTTTTTATTCAGATAAAAACCCTTAAACTGCCCTACTCTACGATGAATACCTTATACTAAAAAGAAACTATAATAACAAATGGTGCAATATGAATATAAGTGATGATTATTAATAGGAAGAATATTTAAAATTTTGGTCAGTCCTTTAGCATGGAATTTTGATGAATGTTTAGTCAAAACAATGTTAACAGTGGATCGGACACTCAAAGTTATTGGATAGATATACGAAAAGTTGCACTTTGGTGAGTTCGGTGATTAGAATACCTTGTTGCTCCTTTTCCTGTGATGTTTCCAGCCCGAGGACGTAGTTTTGGAATTGCAATGACAGCTTATGTGCGTTCTCTTATTTTTATACCAGGTAAGTGGAAATTTCTCCCAGTTGTGCCTTTTAGGAATTTCTCTCGTTCGGGAATCTTTTAACCAGTTTTTTCTTTTATTGTCTATTAATATATCTTTTTAAATTTTTCTACGTGGCTTCCTTTTTTGTGCCTTTTCAACCTTCTCTCAACTTGTTATATCCTCCAATGGTAACACACATATTTTTTATTTTCTCACGGATTTTTGAATTTAGTGTCACTTCCTACCTAGTTATTCGTTATTCTAATTACTACTAATGATTTTATGAATGAAATCTAATTCTTAATCTTACATACTATTTACAAATTCGTATAAAATTATATTTTTTCAGTTTCTGCTAATACATCTTTTATATATCATAACTTTTCCCACACAAACTCTCTCGATATCCCATTGGTGGGTTTCCTGTTGATGTGAATTGTCATACAGGATGTTCAAAACTTATATATCAGTTGATCTCACTTTAAATTCAATATTTTCTATAAATTCCAATTTTGATATGATTTAATAGTGGATTTTCATTACATATTTCGTTGGTCATATACTTTCGATAACAGAACTACTTCAGGACTGCCCTCTTGATACATATGCACCATGCACCGACTAGAGCATAGTATAAGATTCTATAATAGTAAAAAGGTAAAGAAAACTGCAAAACAACATAGCATTAACGACGATAACTAAAATACCCAATAATAATAATGATAATTATAAGTGTTATTATTTTACAACATTTCCTAACATAACAATATATATATATATATATATATATATGTTCATATATGTATATATGTATAATATATACATGTATATACATATACATATATTAATTTTATGATAACCTATAATTTCATTATTTTAGTTTGGTAAATTTAGTAAATTATTATTAGTCATGAATGATTATAAAAATAAAATAAAAATTAGTTTACCCAACTCCAATAATTTGTCTCGGTTTTTGTACATGATCTATAGTGGGATTTTTCATCATCAACTTCCATTTGATTATTGTCATGTTCAATCACGATGTCACCAATTATTCGTAATGGTGAACCTCTACAATTAATAAGTATTTTATTATTTACGTAATAGTAAAATTTTATGTTATCCTATTTTAAAAATTTGCTGAAGTAAATTGTAGAAACGCGAGGCCGAAATACGGAAGAGTAACAAGGAGAAAGAGAGAGAGAGAGAGAGACAAGAAAAGGACAGAGAATCAAACGCGCCCCAATGTCGAGAGTAGAATGTCGCGTATCAGTAGAGGGAGAAAATAGACAAGGAAAAGGAAACGCTGCATATGACGCTACGACGCCAGCAACTAGTATGAGATACGCACTCACCTTTGTCGAGACCGTTCGCCTCGCCCGATCACACTTTTCGTAACGCTCTCGTCACGCATTCACCAGCTTACTCCCCAAGTCAAGCGTGGGTAAAGGAGTTTTACTTCAAAAATTCAATCCAACCAACACCTCTGCCTGGTTTGGTTCTCATGCCCTCGGAACTCAGGAAACCATGGCTTGAATAAAGAATACCGTCTAAAACATCACGCACGCCTCCAGAGGAGGTTGTGGAAGATGTATCCGCGGTGTTAGCGGATAGGCCCAGTTCTTTATTAAAATAATTTAAAATATCTAAGGGTATCTGGCATCTCCAGTATGCACTCATAGGCCTATTATTTGGTTTTGATGATTTCGTTCTTGTACATAGATTTGAAATTATGAGGAGTTAAGTTGTTATATAGTTTTCCGGAAAAGACATACGAAAAAAACCGGTATGTGGGACCAGATTATTTTAATTTACATTGGCATACATAATTTGAGTATTACATTGAATATTTTTACAATTACAAATATATTATATTACACAAAAAATTATTATGTATACAGTAAATTTAAAATAATAAAAAATATGATTTTATCAAATGTATGATCTACATTATAATTTATGATTTTTATTTCAAATAAGACGGACCTAGGTGTGGAACATTAATTAATAAGACAACTGTGCTGAAAAGATATGTAAATCACTGTTACAATACGAGAACAAGAGAAAATTATAAATTTTTTTTCCATTCTGCAATCACAATACCAGTCAGAAGTTCACTACAAGAATAACACCAAAACCATTGAACTTACTACCACATTGTATACGAAATATAAAGAAGACAAAGTCTTCTATAAAAAAAATCGTCATCAGAGAATAATTTTTTTTTTCTGTTTTTTACATATTCCCAAAATTATTTATTTTATATAAAGGATATTATCAATATTGCTAGATAGCCTGAGAAATATGTATTCTTTAAAAAAATAAAAATATTTATGATACTAATGGGCCTATAATTTGCTACGTGGTTTTTGTTGCCAGATTTGTTAATGGGAGTTACAAATAATATTTTAAATTGGGTAGGTATTGTGACATGTGAGAAAATTATATTTATATGTTTGAGGGCTTGCATTATATAGATATGTTTTGAACAGTTTAGATGATGTTTTATCCAATCCAGGAGCACTATTATTTTGTAATGCATTATTAATTCATTATCGTCTACAGGTTTTAGAAACAAAGAATTTTTTATGTTTGGCGATTCAGTTTTTAGTTTGGAGGTGGCACATCGATTTTTGATGCCATAGTTTGTTCAATATACAGGTTGTCCCAGGATTTCTCCTCAGGAATGTATAGATGGAGTCAAAGTATCAATATTACTTCATATAACTTTTTTCCTAAAATCCTTCGTTACTAAGTTACGGCTCCTCGAAGTTACAGCATGAAAAATATTTTTTTATAACTTTTCAAGTGAATATTGGAAATCAACCTAATGTCGATGATTGACAAGAAAACGATGAGGTTGCATGCATGAGTCAGTTGGTTTGCTACAAAGTCAGGAACGGACTGCCTCCGATGGTCCACACCCCAAAACTTTGAAATGATTGAGATTTTTCCAATATTCCAAGGTTCCCTGGACAATTTTCTGAATAAAAGTTCGTAAAGTCGATTAGAGCAACGACTTTTCATAAAAATGCACATTTTCAAAGCCAAAATATCAATAATAACGTTAATTCATTAACATTAATAACTGAGATAATAAATAAATAAATGAAAAAAGGCTTAAACAAAAAGTACACTGCCTATTTGAAAGCATATATTTTTTTCAAATGAAGTAGATTCATTTGTGGAAAATATGAATAGGATATCCATAAAATCAGATGTGGAATCATCTGCGACTGAAAGATAAACTTTAGTCACTATCTTCCATCGTCAAGATAACCTCTTGTGGAGTATTCATGATGAAAGGGGAAACATTCTCAATTGAATAGAAATATTTTTCTGTGAATTGAAAAATCCACGATAAAAATGAAGTTCTTTTTTGTGAATCTGTAAGAGAAAACAACTACTTCTGAACTAAATATTCTGAAAAGACCCTAACTAAAAAGAAAAAATCTGAACTTGAAAATGTGCATTTTCATTCAGATAGTTATTTGATTTTCTATTCCAGTCTTAATTAAGAACTCATGAAGATGAATGAGGCAAAGAAGAATGTTTTCCAAAAGAGAGTACCCACCAGAAATTATTCGTAACATTGACGCAAGAGAAGCATCGCATTCACTAGGTCTTCAATACATTTTTGGCGACGAAAATCTATTTCACGCTTCCACGATCATCAGGAAGACCGGAAGAAATGGAAAACACATTTTTAAGAAGCAATCTCACTTTGCAAAGATGGAAAAAGTTAGAATCATTTCTTTTGGAGAGACACTTTGAAATTAGTGTTTTTTGACATTAAAACCTGTCATGGGGTATGATAGATTGATTTGTTGAAAATATGAACAGGATGTTCATTAAATCAGATGTGGAATCATCTCCGACTGAAAGATAAACTTTAGTCACTATCTTCCATCGTCAAGATAACCTCTTGTTGGGTATTCATGTTGAAAAAGGAAACATTCTCAATTGAATATTGAATAGAAAGATTTTTCTGTGAATTGAAAAATCCACGATAAAAATGAAGTAATTTTTTGTGAATGTCTAATAGAAAACAACCACTTCCCCGGCTAAAGCCACGCTGGACATTGAACTACATCTGGTAGATATTCTGAAAAGACCCTAACTGAAAGAAAAAATCTGAACTTGAAAATTTGCATTTTCATTCAGATAGTTATTTGATTTTCTATTCCAGTCTTAATTAATGCAAATTTTCAAGTTCACATTTTTTCTTTTTAGTTAGGGTCTTTTCAGAATATCTAGCAGATGTAGTTCAATGTCCAGCGTGGAAGTAGTTGTGTTCTGTTAGAATTTCACAAAAAATAACTTCATTTTTATCGTGGATTTTTCAATTCACAGAAAAATATTTCTATTCAATATTCAATTGAGAATGTTTCCCTTTTCAACGAAGTAGATTCGTTGTGTTTTTGACCTGAATAATCACGTTTCGTCTGTTATCTGAATAATGAACTGTGGTTTTCTTATGAAATTCAAGATTTGAATGTTTCAAATTCTTCTTCACAGCTTAAATGTTGAGGAGTTTTACTGAGAATACATTTTATGGGCGAGAATCTTCGACACGAATTATAAATTTAGCTAAAAAAACTCAAATCGGAAAAAATATGTATACTAATAAAAAGCAAATGAATAAACTGCAAAAACAGCTGAACATGAATAGGTGGAAAATATCCAGAGAATAATCATTGATTAAGCTTTATTCATAATTCCATTCAACTTGTATCAATACCATCATTCATTGAACACTGCTTGGTTAGCATTTTTTTTTCAATTTTGAATTTATTAGGCGTAAAGTTATGTCCAAATCCAAATGTTAATTTTAATGGATTCTAAAAAAAATAGCACTGATTTCTATTCATTACGGCCATATAAGAGTACGAGGTACGCAGAATCTGAAATTCAATTTACTATATAATCAATATAGCCCGAGTACCTATTCACTTTTCTGTGACAAGCAAGGACAAATTAAATGTAAAGAGCTAAGTTTTAATTTCAAGAGGCTTTTTGCACCTTTCCATCATTATGTGAATAGTTTTTCTACGTCGGCCTCATACCAATTTGTCATGTAACACGCTTTTCCCACCTCTGAACTCTGAAAAATCGAAACTCAAGAAGATGCATACCATTTTTTTTAATGTTCCATACCTTGATGGCAATATTCTGCCCGAACCAAGAATAACCCAATATTTGAAAGAACATTACGCATATTAATGCAATACCAATGAAAAATTTCGCCGATGGAAATTCCACCCAAAATAAGAATTCTCAGAAAACAATTGAGCTCGATGAATTCACGTACGACAACAATCAGCTGGAATTCTAAGAATGGAATGGAAAGAGCGCTGGCTATGCACTGACCAAAATTACTGTTGGAAAACACATTATCTAAGGTCTTCACCATCCTGAAAAAAAAATAATGACTATCTCCGAAATGAGCTATTGGTATTGAGCATCGCCACAAAGCTTTTTTAAGTCATTTGACAGTATGTGTTCTGTGTGTCAGTTATGACTTGATCATTTAGTACTCGTGTTACTAAAGCAGAGTTTTATGGTCTACATAGTGGAATGCTTTCGTGAAATCCCAGAAAATAGCTGCTGCAGATGCCCCAAAGTAAAGCACATGGATGACTTAATAGTAAATAAATAGAGCCGAAAATACGGGCCAAACAATTCCGAAGCATATTACTACAGTTTATTTCAATTTGCGATGCTTTGAATTGCACTGGAACGAAATCAATATGAATATTATCACTGACCAAAAATATATGAATATAATAATTAAAACAATATTAAACCTAAAACTAAAATAAATTGTACAACTTTCTCGCGAAAATAAACCTCAAATTAATTTAAATAAAAAAATAAGTTTAAAACTAAAACCCGACAACGGAAAAAAATATTCTTGTCCGAAATTCTTATCTATCAACTATTCAATTATTTATCGTCTGATAAGTAGACAACTTATATATTCAATTTAACAATTTCAATCAATTTATCAAAGAACATTTTTTATTTTGAACTCCGAGGGTCCGTAACTTAGTAACGAAGGATTTCAGGAAAAAAGGTATATGAGGTATCGGTGATATTTTTATCGCATCTATACATTCCCGAGAGAAAAAGAGAAAGTTCTGAGATGCCATGTATTTGTTGCAATAATTGGCCATATCCGGATCATTCAGAAAATGATCGTTTGTTGTCATGTTACGCTCATATGACTATCAGATTTGGAGGTATTAGAATTGATAACATGTGATATTATTTGATAAAGCTTTTTATGTTATAACTGTTACTTATTTCATCGGAATAATATTGATCTCTAGCAGCAGTTATTATCTTTCGGTCGGTTTCTCTATGGTTTGTATTCGTTTAAAAAGTTTAAATTTTCAATTTGTCTCGATTTCCTATAGGATTTATTATTCCATATCCTATCCATGGTTTGATTTTTTTATTCTGTGTTTTTATTTTGCATCTATTGTAAATATTCATAAATATATCTCAAAAATGTTATGAGGTTTCTGGATTCTTTTCTGATAAAATATCATACCAATTTTGTGTACTCATCAATATGTTAAACTGTTAAAGTCTTACTAAAAAATTAATAAATAAGGAACTGAATCAGAAAGTATAGCAATATTTGAGGTGACACTACAGGTCCATAAAATTAGATTAAATCTCGTTAGAGAGCACACATCCATACTATCGCAACTCCTACCTACGGAGTTTTTACGAGATGCCGCATTGATTTACAAGTTCATGTTCCTACATCTACCGAGTCTGTTTATTAGTCTCTAAATAATATCGCTTGTCCTGCATTTTCGGTTGGAACACTCATTCACATTCATTGTTTTCAAACGGTCTACAAAATATATGCTGATTGAGATATGATCACATTCACGTTTATAGCGAAAACTGACCTAGCATAAGTAGAGTGAGCTTGTACCCTTCCCAGTGTAGGACTCGCTATTTTGGCAAGCGCCAACTTGAAAATGGACCGGAGGGTTCTACAAGCTCCAGGAAAGAAACCTGACTAACTGTTATCTAAAATATTCATGAACGTTTTTTAAATATCCATATCACATGAACTATAAAGTTTGCAAATGTTAGGAGAAATGAAGCGTTGAATTGAAAATTATGTCTCGCGCAGTGGTGATTCTCAGCAGTATAAGTTAGTATTAATACATTGCTTAGTCTGCATTTCTTCAATATTGATAGTGGCACAAAATGTTAAGTGCATCCGGTTAGTGGGTGAACATCCAGAGGAGAACAGTTTGCACAAAATTCATAACCTTCATTCATTATCGTCAATAACATCAGATTTATATTTTAACATTTTAGAGAATCACATTCTATATCCTATAGATCGAATTTGCACTATTAGGATGGGAATCTACGCACACGACTTCATTTATAATTTTTTTTTCCTACGTTTCCAAAACAATTTTTTAGAATGCTACAGCGTTTTGAAAACGCCTAGTTCCAAAACACATCCATGACCATGGAGAGAGAGCGTGACGTCACAATACTGTTGGGCCCACTGATCTTCTGCAGTAGGCAGCGAGCACGTGTTGCTGCGACTAATATTGTGAAGATCCAAGAAAAGCGTTGCTCATAGCGTTTCGATCCTTAAAAATGTAGAGGGTTTTATCCCATAATGCAGGTCTCTCTTGTACGAGTAATAAAATAAAACTTTCATCATCTATGCCACTCATGTTCTCGAAACTGTTGAGGAATATATTGATAAACTCTCAAGAAAAAAGTTCAAATAACAATGAGCAAATAACTTAAACGGTAGAAAAAGTTATGGGTGTGTAAACGTACATTTGGCAACGTAGGCCACTAGTGCAATTTGACGGTAAAACCAAAGATTAGAGGTTAGAACAAGATCCCGCACAGACCAAATGGCGTGAAAATCAGGTTCTGACCTTCAAATTTAACTACAATGTTTACAAAGATTAGAGGTTGATTCACCCTCTACTCTTTGATGTTTACATCTGTCTGTCAAATATCAGATGACTGCTTGATTTTTCTTGAAGAATACTGGCGATTTTTGATTATTCGAAAGGATTTTTCCTCAAAACGTTTTTTTCAAAGCGATTTGGCGAATATTGACATACACGAGTTGTTTGTTTTATTTTGTTTTTATGAGCCTCAAATGGAGATTGCAAGGAAAAAGTTAATTGGGTAAAATCTGTATTCTCTCAATGGATGAAGTTTCTTTGAAAGCTAGTAAAATTGTTTTTTGTTTAAAATTGTTTTTAACCGCTTTCTTAGTTGTTTGAACAACCCTCAGAAGTTATTGAAAACTTGTACGAGTTAAAATCATGGTATCCAGTATGATCCGAAAATTGATGAAATTATCGGGTTCCACGATTTGGGTGAGTAATCTCGTCAATATTTTGCTTCTTGAAGATGGCTTTTTATTTGAAAAATTATTTATTTTTTCAGGTGAAGGAAAGGATTTTATTCCGCTCAAAATGCCTTAGTATTGATGGCCAGAGGAATCCACGATAATTGGAAACAACCATTGGGATATTTCTTTCTAAGTTCTATGTAGTGCTTCGGATCTCAAACCAATAGTATTTGATTGTATCACCAAAATGGGAGAAAAAGGACTCTTGTATCTCTTGTATCTGACATGGGCTCAAACTTCGTTCAATTTTCAAGTGAATTAGGTGTGAATGTAAATAACTTTATATTTCAGGTGGAAGATTTTCTAAATTTTTTATACACCTCATTTACTTACATTAAATCTCTTAGAATAGTTTTGACATTGGCCCACGAGACAGAAGTATCAATGTACAAATTGATTTCCCCGATATTTCAAAGGACGCCACAGATAAGAGGGGAAGTGAGGTATGCTGATTTTTGAAGGTAACATAGATGATGTCAGTACAGCAAGGAGAAAAAACAATCTAAATCGGATTTTCTTTTAATTTTCAGTAACACCCGCATGATATAATCGGAGAAGGAGGGGGATCTAAACCAAGCAGTTGGTCGGAGGAAAAAGGCCCACTCTCAAGATCGATAAGGCTACTACTATTAGTATAATTATCAGTTTTTAATAAACACCTGAATTTCACAAGTAAGCGTGGGCTTTTCATTCTATGAAGATATCTTGATTTTAGCTAGTAAATTCCGAACCATCACAGAGTGTTCCATGGCTCTTTGGAAAACATTATCCTCTATATTCAGTATTTTCCATCTCTGAATCAAATATACTGATAGTCAGAAGATTGTCATCTCATGGGCAATTTTTTTTACAAAATCATATATAAAAGTAATGATACAAATATTTGACTTGCTAGTTACTAGATCAATTACAATCACAAGTTGAAAAAAATTATTACAATGAGCAAAAGTACTTCAGAGAAGATACAAATTAATTTATACATATCTGAGTTATTTTACTACGAAGATAATTTGAATTCTTGCAATAAGATAGTCGTGTTGTTTGCCAAAATAGTGAACATTTCTCAATTTGCCCAAAAGCTGGGAGACTATCAGTGTTCACAATTTGGGTTCTTTCACTCAGATAGGACTCAAACCAATTGAAGCTTCGTCCTCTGAAGCTGTAGAGATGAAGCTTACGTAACAGTCAAAAGCTTTAGATATATCACAAAACACTGCACCACTCACTTCCTTCAGACTAGAATATAGATTTTCCAGAAAGTGAATTCATTTATTGAAATTATTCATTGAATTTAAGATCCTTACTAACTCTGCTAGACATACTAGAATTAGACCGTTTTAAAAGATAGGTTCCGTTTTGTCCCTGGAAAACTTAGGGCAAAGTTTTGCCGCTGTCATAGGGACAAAAACACAGTCCTTTATGGGATTTTTTGTGTATGCATTAATTTGTCTAGTATATAAATCACTACACTCAACAATAACCTGTTTTCATCACATTTTCGTCAATCCTAGCGAAGTATCCATGAAATAGGTAGCTTGTCATGAATAACTTAGCAAGAACCCTAACAAATGTAGTAATGTATTCATCTGAAACCAAACTTTGAATAGTTACAATCTAATGTAGACCTTTTTGGTTCGATCGTCAATTGCACATTCAGTGATCCAGTCCTTTTTGAGAATTTCATAATTCAATATAAATAAATTGACCTAACCTAACCTGCCCAACAGAAATGGAGTCCATATTATATATCCATCGTCAATAAGTGAAACTCTTCGACACATTCTGAAGACTAAAACAATCATGAAATGTTGAAATTTCAATTGTGTCAATTCATCGATTCAATTTCATGCCTATATAAATGAGAACATATTATCTTAATATTTCATCCCACATCCCTTTCGAAAACCATGATAATTCCTACATTTTTTTAATACGAAAACACCCGAAGGTCCGAAGCGTTTCCTCGTGTACGATCCCCGTCACTTGATGTCACATGACAGGTTTTCCTGACTCCTAATTGGCTAAGCCCAATCTAAACCAAACTCTGATTCAATGAATGAAATCAAAAGTGACAGCATTTTGAGGATTTTGAAACGATTTTACTATTTCATTCATGAATAGGGTTAGTGATTTCTCTTCTCTACTCTTTGGTAAAACTTCCGTCGGCTTCAGTGGCACAGCTACCGCCGACGGCAAATTTACCGATCTTTTGTTTCCGTCTAATGTGTAAGCTCTAACTCACTTCAGTGGGCTACTGTTGGAACGGCGGCGACGGTAAATTCTCCGATCGGATAAGTCCGCCGGGTGTGTCACCGTCGTCAGAATCTCGTGGATTCCAAAAGCTTGTGAGACGGTCCAGTGAGACGAATTGAATGAAGATATTTGAAACGAACGAAAAACAAATTTATTATTTTTTCTTCGTTCCAGAATCTATCATACAAAAATATGTATTTCGTGGGAACTAATAACCCATCGAATTAAAAAGTTGTGAAAAAAATATCTATTTTTTTCTAAGAAATCGAAATTATAGTAAAAAAATATCTAAAATGAATGAAAAAAACATCAACATTCTGTGACGGGTTCAACGTCACATGACCATCGCGCTGTCATGCCCCATAATTACAGAAAAACTTTCATTCATAAGAAACAACACGGTATTACTAAATATGAACTTTATAGCCAGAAAACAAAATCCGCTAGGAATGAAAATAAATTCCGAAGTCGAATACTCGACAAACGGATGAACAAAGGTCGTCCAAAAATAGAAAACACACATACGCGACCAAGCTGATAAGCACATGCCCGTTAAAAATATTTCATCATCTGTTCATACAAGGAAATGCACTTAAAAATTACTATAAAAAAATCACCTCTCTTCTCGATAGAGCTATTATTAAATCGTCACCTCCTAGTTACGCATATCTAAAGAATTCCTTGGTAAACGAAGTCTCTATAAATTCATAGTTGTTGACAGCTCGCCTAATTGCACTCCGACTACTCAATATCATAAATCTGTTTTTATACATTTTTGATGACAGAAACATGCCATTAATTGTTGAGCCGCTGACAGGGTGACGATAACTAGTGTGGGGATGTGATCCGCGGATGAATCATGGTTAGGGTCGGATGATATAAAAGCACCAGGCGCTCGCCATCAAAAAGTCAGTCATTACATAGACGTTGCTCCGGTAATATGTTCCTCTCAAAATGAGGCTAGGTTCATTCGATTACAATATAGTGAAATAAAGATGAGAAGTGTACAAATATAATCGTCTTACAGTTAACTTAAGAAGCCATTAAGAAAATTATATTCAAATCAAGTTAAACCGAGAAATGACAGCACTAAGTGAACCAGTATATTTTTCCCAAATTACCTATTATTTATCAACGCTTCAAGAACGAGATAAGTCAACGGAAAACCTCAAATCGATAGTGCATGACCCCATAGAAAACCGTATCCATACAACGCTATCCTAATATACAGTGCGAGGTAAAATAAAATAAACAATTTCAGTGGGATTGATCAAAATAATAATACAATTTGACTAATTGTCGTTCAACAGCCATATCAAGTGAAAAGTGTTAACCCTACTGATTTGGAGTAAGTTCATTTATGTTTTCTGTATTTATGGTTGAGCAAATTGAATCATTTATAATGTGAATGTGTCTTTGAATGTATCTCCATAATTTCATGTTTCCTAAGTTTTCAAAAGATAATTATTACCAGTCGTTCTTAACAATTGATGTCATTATTGCTTTTAGTCAAGCTCTTTGATTTGTAGACTGATAAAAAAATACCTTCAAGTAAACTAGACTCTTATCCGTTTATAGAACGGATGAAATACTTTGTTAACTTTTATAAAATATATATGTATATTCTTAATATTTTTCTGAGTGCATTATTATTTTTTAATCTTTCTGAAACCCGGTACGTACTTCCTGGATAAACAACTCAACGCCCAAGTATAGAGAGAAAGAGATATTTCCTGTAGGCCGCTCCAGAGGGATAATCTCGGTTCAACCATCCTCAGACAGTCGATGCTCTTGATATTTGTTTTCTCAATCTAACAACAAGTTTGGTGTCGCAGGTGTGGTGTGTGAATTTATAACATCCTGTATATGGCCGGGCTCAATAGCGCAAGTTGCTACCGTAAGTAAAAATGTGTCTCCGCAAAGTTTGCTTTTACTCTAGAGTTTGAATTTTACTATACTAACTCAGTAATGAGATGTCACGATCAGTGACTTCATTTAATTTTGCTCTCGATAACGGGGCCAGTGGCTCAGTGGTATGAGTGTTAGACTTTTGCCCACTGTTTCCACCAGGCGCGGGAGTTGTTTCGGATCTCACTATAAAAGGTAAGGCCCCCGTGTTCTCTTGACTCGTACAAGTTTTCATCAACTCTGAGGGTGGGTCAAACAACTAAGAAAGCGGTTAAAAACAAACTAAGTAAGTGACTGTATTTTTGTATTTCCCTCAAATTGAACTTTCAAAGCTAGTGTTACAAAAATCAATGTAGGCAACCGCTTACTCTCCTACGGCTCGTAGCGACATCTACTTCACATGTATTCATGTAAATTCATTATAAATCTCATGCTCATAAACTACTATTAAGCCGCGTACTGACTTGAACGTGCATGCGTCGAGTTGAGGCGTATGCATATGCACATTCAAATCGGGACGTGTCATTCGCAATGACTCAGCGCATGTTTAACTTCTCGCGAGTCACCACGAATGAACATGACCTGAGCCGTTGATTGTCGGTTTTTGCTCCCGCTCAAAGGAAATATATCGTGAGTGGTGCGTGTGTGGTCAGTGAGGACGGTTTCAAATAGGATAAAATGGAGTGGTCAAACGAAGACTGCTTGCAATTATACTCTAAATGCATACTGTAACCTAGTGTATGAAACTCCAGTTGCTAAAAAGCGAAGTGTTATTGCTAGACTTTCTTGAACCGGATTAGCATGCCTGAGTTTGGTGTCTTTCTTTACAATTTTTGGTCCAATGATATTAATTAATTAAATATTCGAAATTCTCTGACGACATCCTAACAAAGTTTTGATACTGTTCACAATGCAACTACCGAAAAAGTTTAAAGCCCCCCAAACATCTTCGGGATCTATATATTTCGTGGATCCAGGTTCGCTTTGGTTTTTTTCATTTCCTCTTCTTTTAATAAATTTGAAATTACTATAATAACTTCTGCACCAGCAATAATAACTTCTGCCATTACTTGAACACACGAATGACCGGAAAGGACTGAAACAATACACATGAGTGCGGGGAAATATATTTGAACAAATGTACCGAGTTGATACAAACGCATATGCATGCATCTCGACTCAACGCATGCACATTCAAGTCAGTACCCGGCTTTACAAGCACAGATTATCAAGGAATCGTCTTTACTGGAATGATCCAAAACTGTAAAAATGTGTGTATTGTTTTCCTGTCGAATATTTTCTCAACTTGTTGGTTGGTTTTCCAAAAATATTCACACTAAGTAATTTCAAAGAATCTCGAATTATCGATTGCTTTTTCGAGTATCCCATTACTTGATATTTCAGGTATCAGTTGACTCGAGTTTCACTTGAAAGAAACAGTTTGGAAACCACTGGCATAGCATGGAGAAAACAGAATAACCGAATAATTGAAACTCGTCTTCATAATTTCATAATTCATAATTTCACCTCCAAGTAACTTCTGGCTAAACAATCAGGAAATCTATAACGATGACTTGTGCATTGCTTTGTTGTGACGAAAATTATTTATGTTCTTCAATACCACACCTCTCTATGAAGAGAAAATGTTTGTGCTACTTCACTATACAATGTTTACTCGGGACTATGTTTACATGACGGAAAGAATAAAAATACCCAATTAGTGTTGAATCCTCTAAACAAACTTGTCCAGTTATGTTAAATATTTGTGCACTCAGCATCGCATGCTTAGACGCTTAGTTGTCTTTCGAGTCTATATTTAAACATCAACAAAATAGTTGAGAGTTTCTACCAAAATTAGCTTCCAGAATAGGAAGCATCAAGGGGAGATTTCTAGCATTGACGCTCATTTCTCATCTTGATCTTGACAGTTCTTGTCTTGTTGACAAAAAATTTCAAGATCTTCAAATTTCTTGTGGTATTCAGTACCGGTCAGAATTTTCTAAGGAAAAGAGGGCGAATAAACTTTATGGATTCGTTTTGGACGTTCAGAATTTTTGTCTTCATTCGCTGTTTAACGAATTCCTATTTATCGTCAGTTTGATAACGTATGCTTTATTATTTTCGTATTTTTGACGACGTTTGTTATCATGTTAGCGATTTGTTTTCAATAGCGAATGTGTGACTTGACAACATCGATGTACTCGTTAAATTAAATTCGTGTGTCGTGGAAGAATGTTTCCAATGTTTGCATACAAAGTATCTGAACATTTTCTCTGCCATTTTCATTTGCTATTCAAACTTTTGCTTGGAGATCGATGAATAGATGGTTAAAATCATAAGCACGTCATTTGCTGTTTTATATCAATTGTACCTAATGAAAATATTACTATACTTACAAAAAAACTGAACATTATGTATATACAGGGTATTAGTGAATAAGTGCGACAAACTTCAGAGGGTGATTCTGCATGATAAAATAATGACAGTTTGCTCTATACATTTTGTCCGCAAATGCTTCTTTTTCCGAGATACGCGGTGTTAAAGTTTTTCTTAAAAACTGACTATTTATTTATTGCTCTGAAACCGGTCGAGTTATGCAAATGAAATTTGGTGAGTTCCAAGAGGTAGTTATTGCGCATTCTTTGACATGCAATCAAGAATTTTATGTTCATCATTGGCGCGCATACGGTGATCACATTTTTTTTAAAGGAAAACTCCACCGAGATATTCCGAACTTAAAATCATTTTTGAAGTTCTCGTTCAATTTGTGACCAAAAATCTCTCTTGCCTTTTTTTCGTATGGGGCGCCGTTTCATGCAAAAAATAAAACATCTTAACGCGTATTTGTCATTACATTAATACATTATCTAGTATACGAATATTTCAACAAAATGTCATTTTTAAGCTTTTAGTTTGGTATAACATTAATGGTGATAAGTAATTAATTTTTCTTTCATCGAAAAGAATGGAAAATTATGCAAATGTGGAATTGTCAGACATGCATTTTGTCTATGGTCGAAGTAATGGAAATGGTCGGCAAGCTCGACGATTGTATGCTAAGTTGTATCCAGGACGTAGGGTACCCCATCACACAATATTTGCTCGCCTTCGCCAACGTTTGCGCGAAAATAGTACATTTAAGAAAGAAACGGCTGACTGCGGGCGACCTCGAGAAGTATGAACTGTGCAACTAGAAGAAGCAGTTCTCGAGTTAATGGCGGAGTCATCTCAAACAAGTGCTCGAAAAATTGCCAACATACTGAATATAAACAACTTCACTGTATTTGAAATTCTTAAAGAACAGCAATTGTATCCGTTTCATATTCAACGTGTGCAAGCTCTACTACCTAGAAACTTTTTTCCACGCCTAGTTTTTTGCCATGGGATTCTTCATCAAATCGCTCAAATTCCTAATTTTTTAAATGGCGTTTTGTTTACTGACGAGGCTAATTTTGGACGACAGATAACAATCACCTCTGGGCTGAGGAAAATCCACATGGAATCTTTGAAACTCATTTTCATCATCAGTTTTCAGTAAATGTATGGCTTGGGTACTTGATGATCATTTAATCGGTCCATATTTCCTCCCACAACGACTAACAGGAGGCTCTTACCTTAATTTCCTACAGGAAGAGTTACCTGTTTTCCTTGAAGAAATTCCTCTACAGCTGAGACAACACTTCTGGTTCATGCATGATGGTGCATCAGTCCATTTTAGCATTATTGTACGTAATAACTTAGATACAGTATATCCAAATCGTTGGATAGGTAGGGGAGGTACGGAACATTGGCCTGCTCGATCTCCGGATTTAAATCCTCTAGATTTTTACAATTGGGGTTTTCTCAAGTCATTAGTTCATTCCACTCCCGTCGAAAATGTTGAAGACCTGAGGAATCGAATAGCCGGCTGTGAGACAATAAGAAATACACCAGGAATATTTGCGCGAATACGACAATCACTGAAGTGCTCTGGAACACTTTTCGGGATTACTAAGCACTAAGCCTTTCCTTACCTATGCATCTACAAATGTTTTCGAAACATGAAAATGCGGCCAGCGGAACTACTGAACGCGTCCGTGTCCTTTCATCATGCATATTCGAGTGATAACAGTGTTGATAAAAGCATTGTTTTCAATATTTTCAGTGCTTATCTATTTTTCTCTGAATGCAGAGTCTTAATGAATAGACTTCCTACAAACGATGATATTCTATTAAGAAATCTTTAGAACAGTTATAGGTGAAAAATTAATATTCGTATGACTCTCTGTGACTGAGAGGGCCTTCTGACCAGACCAGTCGTCAAAGTGACAGCAATTTCGATTACGTTTAACTATGATTTTGGCGGAGTTCTAAGTGCTGAACCATCTGCAGGCGCGTACTGGGACACTTTTGGGGGCCAAGAAACTGTTCCACGAGGGTCCATGCGATTATTTACGTACATGGAAAGGACCCCGCATCATCCTTATGGGAAATGGCTTTCTGTTAAATTTCCTGAATTTTTGGTATGTAGTAGATTTTGATTTCCTCGGCAAAAGTGCCACCTGCACAAAAAATTGATAGACTAGTTTTTGAGATACAGGGTGTTAAAGATAAAAAGTGAAGCTTTCTGCTCAGCATTTTGACAAAACGCCTATTTATTCTAGGAATACCATGACTCAATTATGGTACAATGTCACTTTGATTTCGTATCCATTATACTTTTCGTTTTATGCTCTATAACAGGGTGAACAAAGAAAAATCCAATTCAATTAATTTTGAACCAACCAGTGTGAGTTCTCTGATGAGAATTGAATAAGTAATTTAGCCGAGATGAACTCCCTCAATCTCGATCAAAGTTGATTACCATTTTTTTATACAGGATGGTTCAAAAATAGGGGTACGTCAACCCCTCGTTTTTTAGTTCGAATAGGGGACAGCATGTCATATACAGTGCCCGTCATATGGGAAAAAAAATTGTTATTGAAATTTCTGAAAAACTCTAATGGCGGTTCGTCTGACAACTGAAAAATCCGTTGCGTCTATATCACTTGACCTCAGATTTGGCGGAAATTTAAAAAAAAGTTGTCTGTGGTGCCGAAAAATGGGTGAAATTGACAAGATATCGAAATATTTTATCGGGAAAATGTGTTTGGAATCCAACGTGGACCTCAGGTACCAATTTTGAACCAGATTGGAAAAAAAACGAAAATACCGTTTTATTCCTCTACCCTTACTAAGAAACATTATACATTCTTATTTTATCTGGAAACAGCTTTAATAACATGAATCACATAAGTTTGGGTCAAAACTAATCAAATATTTGTGGAATAGACATTTTGCGGGAGATTAATTATGAAAACACGATTTAGTCTTGTCACAAGGTGTAGCCATGCCCTGTATATTAATGCACATGAGCTTATTCAATTTTCTCAACCTCAAATGAAATTTAAAACAATTAATATTTGTAATTAAATCTTAATAATAAATTATTTATCCTTGCCAAATTTATTATTGGTTACCTGAAAAGCAATGTTTATAAACAACACCCATTTCGAAATGTAGAACATTTAAAAATTTGTATAAGGAATTGTGCATCACTGATCAACAGAACTATGTGGAAAATGTTTTCCAGAACAATTCTATGTATGGAGCGCGAAGGTGGTCAAGTAGAATATTGAAAATTTGTACATTGTTTGTTTATGGAGTTTTTTCATTTTTCCACATCCACCTAAACAATACTAAATTCAATTAGGATAAATAATAATTGATTTGTTGAAAATATAAACAGGATGTTCATAAAATCAGATGTGGAATCATCTGCGACTGAAAGATAAACTTTAGTCACTATCTTCCATCGTCAAGATAACCTCTTGTGGGGTATTCATGTTGAAAAGGGAAACATTCTCAATTGAATATTGATAGAAAGATTTTTCTGTGAATTGAAAAATTCACGATTAAAATGAAGTTATTTTTGTGAATGTCTAACAGAAAACAACTACTTCCCCGGCTAAAGCCACTCTGGACATTGAACTACATCTGAAATTGAAAATTTGCATTTTCATTCAGATAGTTATTTGATTTTCTATTCCAGTCTTAATTAAGAACTCATAAAGATGAATGAGGCAAAGAAGAATGTTTTCCAAAAGAGAGTACTCACCAGAAATCATTCGTAACATTGACGCAGGAGAGACATCGCATTCACTAGGTCTTCAATACATTTTTGTCGACGAAAATCTATTTCACGCTTCCACGATCATCAGGAAGACCGGAAGAAAAGGAAAACACATTTTCAAGAAGCAATCTCACTTTGCAAAGATGGAAAAAGTTAGAATCATTTCTTTTGGAGAGACACTTTGAAATTAGTGTTTTCTGACATTAAAACCTGTCATGGGGTATGATAGATTGATTTGTTGAAAATATGAACAGGATGTTCATAAAATCAGATGTGGAATCATCTGCGACTGAAAGATAAACTTTAGTCACTATCTTCCATCGTCAAGATAACCTCTTGTGGGGTATTCATGTTGAAAAGGGAAACATTCTCAATTGAATATTGATAGAAAGATTTTTCTGTGAATTGAAAAATCCACGATTAAAATGAAGTTATTTTTTGTGAATGTCTAACAGAAAACAACTACTTCCCCGGCTAAAGCCACGCTGGACATTGAACTACATCTGATAGATATTCTGAAAAGGACCTAACTAAAAAGAAAAATCTGAAATTGAAAATTTGCATTTTCATTCAGATAGTTATTTGATTTTCTATTCCAGTCTTAATTAAGAACTCATAAAGATGAATGAGGCAAAGAAGAATGTTTTCCAAAAGAGAGTACTCACCAGAAATAATTCGTAACATTGACGCAGGAGAGACATCGCATTCACTAGGTCTTCAATACATTTTTGTCGACGAAAATCTATTTCACGCTTCCACGATCATCAGGAAGACCGGAAGAAATGGAAAACACATTTTCAAGAAGCAATCTCACTTTGCAAAGATGGAAAAAGTTAGAATCATTTCTTTTGGAGAGACACTTTGAAATTAGTGTTTTCTGACATTAAAACCTGTCATGGGGTATGATAGATTGATTTGTTGAAAATATGAACAGGATGTTCATAAAATCAGATGTGGAATCATCTGCGACTGAAAGCCGGGGAAGTAGTTGTTTTCTGTTAGACATTCACAAAAAATAACTTCATTTTAATCGTGGATTTTTCAATTCACAGAAAAATATTTCTATCAATATTCAATTGAGAATGTTTCCCTTTTCAAGATAAATAATGAATTATTAAGTTCTAATTACAAATAATGGTTGGTTCAAATTTTATTTGTGGGTTGAGAATATTGATTAAGCTCATGTGCATCAATATACAGGGCATGACTACACCTAGGGACAAGACTAAATCGTGTTTTCATAATTATTCTCCCGCACAATGTCTATTCCACAAATATTTTTATCAGTTTTGACCCAAACTCATGTGATTTAGGTTATTAAAGGTTTCCAGATAAAACAAGAATGTATAATGTTTCTTAGTTAGGGTAGAGGAATTTTTGTTTTTTTTTTAATCTGGTTCAAAATGTGTACATGGGGTCCTCGTTGGATTCCAAACATATTTTCTCAAATTTTTTTTTCGATATCTTGTCAATTTGACCCCTTTTTCGGCACAACAGACAACTTTTTTTAAAATTCCGGCCAAATCTGAGGTCACGTGATATAAGTCGCAACGGATTTTTCAGTTGTCAGACATTCAGAAACGAACCGCCATTAAAGTTTTTCAGAAATTTCAATAACATTTTTTTTTACATATGTTGCCAACTTTATGACGGACACTGTATATACATATATATATATGTATATATATATATATATATATTGTAATGTAATGATGAATTTTGTAAATATATATTGTAATATTTTTGCCCCTCGTTTTGGGTACCAATTGTAATGTTTTGATAATTTCAATTTTATTATTATTATTATTACAAATAACAGATATATTTTTGCACCGCGTTGGGCGCCACTTGTAATGTTTTGATATATTGAAAAATATGAATTGTTTTTATATAATGAATGAAGCTAATAGTTTTTGCTATTCCTTGTGAGCCAATTTGATATGATATAGATAGATATTTTCGCCCTGTATATGTATTGTATGCTGTAATAATAATTGCTAGCGAACGTCACTGTTCTCTCGTCACGCTACCAACAATTATTATTTTCCTCACCACGGCTAAACTACAGTTGGTACGCCCTTATCTCAAGGTGGCCGGTTCAAAGCAATAGACACACTGCCACTGCTGCTAACTTCAGTTTATTGAATGGTCTTTGGTATGTTATTGATCATTGTGAGAAAACAAACAACAAAATATCAAAAAGCAATTATCTCCTTTATTCGGGAAGACTTAATAATACCTGGCCTACGAGAAATAACTTATACTAGGGTGAATCAAACAAATATTCACGGATAAAAATAATAAATCAGATCATGGATAGATAAACAGAACCTCACTTTTTCCGTGAGAGTGACGTTTTCTGTTATTGTTCAAAATAGGGTGACATAAAGTTCTTCGAATGTGAAATTCGTTATTGGTGAAATAGTTCAGGACCGGAAGAGCACTATTAAAGTTTTATACCTGGTTGGAACTGTTGGTGTTCTAATTATACCATGAATCAGGATGTCTCCTCTCTCCAATCGCTGTCAGGACTGCAATATCATGTATCAGGAACTATATAGATGCGGAAATCAACATTTGGATCCGTGGATATGTTATCATTAAGGTAATATTGGTTTTGTTTACCAAATGATGGGATTATTCCAATTTTCTTTTAGTAAAATTTTTGCGTGGCATCTGCTTGGAAATTTATTTTCGATCTCTTTCGAAGCTTTGTTTTCTATCGCCTAGCTACCTCTTTTTCTCCTTGTTTTTTTTTATTTGAATTTTTGAATTGGTGCACTAAATTGTCACTTTTCACTGTTTATATTTATACTGCATAATTTATATATACATTTATTTTTCCACTCTTATCATTATTTACAAATTTCAATAATAATTGCTTCTGATACCATCTCATTGCTAATCTCCCACAATTTCCAATTTTACACCTGACCATCTATTCCCTGATTGGCTATTTTTATAAAGACATTTGCTGTTCTATCATTGGCTACTTTTTGTTAGCTACAGTTTCATATACTGTATGTTTCAAATTTATAAATGTGTTGATTACTTTTTATTCCTGAAAATTTTGTAAATTTAGACTTTTTATTGTCTTTTGAGCAATTATGAGTTATAATAATTTTGACAGTGTATGAAATTGATTGTTTTATAGTATTTTGACATTTTTATCTATCCATATTCTACCTAGGCTCACAATATACATAGAATTTCAAAAGTTATTCACAAACAAACTCTTGAAACCATTAACCATCTAGTAATTATTCTTTTTGTGGGTTTTTAGTCTTTCAAAATTTACAACTGGCATAACATAACATAACAATATATATATATATATATATATATATATATATATATCAAACATTCTTCAATGATAAGAACGTCGCATAGTAATTTCATGTATACAGGGTGAGTAAAAAGAGTAACATGTTTAAAAAAGTTTTAAAATCTTGATCTCAACTCATTCAAGGGAAGAACTCACAAAAATTATTGAAATGAAAATTTAATTGAAGTTTATTTATTTGTTTATAAGGTAGTTTTTCTTCTCTCTTTTTTGATACATACTTTTTCCTTTCTTCGAGTCTCAATTGTAATATGGTATAAATTTGTGTTCACATTCCGTGACAAACTCTACATAAAATCATGTGCCTACGTGCAGCCTAAAGGCTTTGTAGGAACTTTTGGTTTATTTTCACTCAATATGAAACCCATATATTATGAATATGTATGAATATATGAATTAGACTTCAATTGTAGAAATAAACAATTATTATATTATCGCCAGTATCACCTGTCATCGCAAATACATTCATGGACGGAGAGGAAATCAAAGCACTCGCAATATCAATCTTGAAAACATTTCTCAGTTTTTTTTTATCATCTTAATAAAATCTATCCACTGATAAAATTCACCATGAAATCAAAAGAAGAGGGTCAGCTGACATTCCTTGACATTTTGATCACGAAGAAACCCGACAGTACCCTCGGCCACATAGTGTATCGCAAGAAAACCCTCACAAAGCGGTACTTGAATGCAAACTCTTATCAGCACTCACGAAGTGGTGAAAACACTAATAACATGATCAGGAAGATTGGTGGACAACGACCACAAACAAAAAGAATTGAACACCATCACAACACCCCTCCAGTAGAATGGATACCTCATAAAAACTATAAAATCAGCATCCTAAATCAGACAGAAAGAATAACGGGTTTATTTTGCTTTATTTAACATCGGCCTATTTCTGCTACCTGAAAACACCGACGCCATTGAGCGCACTTTCCCCAACCGGATTTTTTTCCGAATCCTCTGTTGTTTCAGAGGTAGGGTTCTATAACGAGCGCAACATCGATGAACTCGGGACCGCTATCTCAACGTCCCCTCCGAAGGACGGCATATCCATCGTCTTATCTCGTGCTCATTGATAAGACGCCCGCAGCCGCAAATATGCTACTACGCTACAGTTGTTAGGGCATTTAACGCGCACCTTCCTTGTCAGGTAGTCACCCTTTCAAGTACTGAACGCGCCCGACTTTGCTCGGCTCAGATATCGATAAAACTCTCGTCAACCCTCGAAAAATTTACAATTCAAACATCCAAATTCACAAAGTAACCCAAATCAAACATACAACAACACACAAACAAAATCGAGATATCACATGCTCAAATCACAAAACTCAAACAACCCTCCCAAGCAAAAAACACAAACCCAACACTCAAAATCCATCACTCAAACCTTTTTAAAATTCTTGAACTGGTTTTTCGGTGGTTCACGGAGTTTCATAACCTCGTGCCACCCTTTTCCAGCATCCACATTGCATAGTTAACTCAATAGGAATGATTATAAATATTAGAATTATCGAAATAAATTAACTAGACTATTCTCTCATAAGCTAACGCAGGAGGAGAGACAACAAATTGAATTTTTACAAAGACATTGACCTGCTACATACTTTGTCACCGCCAAACGGCGGGGGCACGCCCCTTCGCCCTTAACCCTAAGGTCAAGCCGTGTCTGTACGAATTTTGTACTGTAGCAATTTCAAATGTATATATTAGGTTAAGTCTGTCAACATGTGTATATATTGCTGAATAAATCTTTTTGATTGATTTGATTGATTGCCGCCGGTGCCCATGGACAACAGGTTAAGTAACCACCAATTATAATAACAATTTTGCAAACCCTATATGAAGGCGATTAGTAGACTTATTCGTTGATTCAATATTCGAATAACAATTATAACAGTTCATAAAGTCCACTTTCCGAAATCACAAGGACTATATACCAGTAGAGTATCTAGTGGTATAGTCCATCCAATATCAATTGCAGAAGCTGTTTCTATAGGGAGCAAATGAAAACTTACTTCGCTAACACGAGCGTATATGCGAAGAAACGGAACGAAAAATAATCTTTACTACTTCTATACAGTCGCCGTCGGCACAAAGAGGCCGCTGGTCAACGTGGACTTGAGTGACTGCTGTCTGTTCTACAACCGATTCGTCTGGGCCAATAAAGTCGGACATCAATGCTGGCAGGTGTGTCTATACGATGGGAAATCATAAATCACGCGTTATATTTGTGTTTTAATAGCTCTGAAAGAATAAAAACCAGTAGCGTCTGTGGTCTTAGTGTGTGCCGATCGAAATACGTTTTAGGATATTAAAATATCTAAATAAAATTAGTTATCTCCGCCACTGCTGCTCACAGGATTTCGCCGCAAGATTTTTTTATACTTCTGCAATTGATATTGGGAAAACTATATACAAATTACTGTGCGGAGACTGTGAAAATGTGTGCATTGGCCAAATATACAGGGTGTTTCTTGAGTACGTGTAGAAAATTCAGGAGCATGTTGCTCACTCAAAATAAGAAGAAAAGTTCCTATAAACATATGTCCGCAAGTTATTCGTTTCTGAGATGCAGGGTGTCACAGTTAAATTCTTATTTTTATTTTTGTGTATACATTTTAAAATAATTGTGATATTCGAGTGAAGTTTGGTATCTGGGAGTAATTTTCAATGACAAGATAAAATTTGATGTTAGTTTGTCTGTTTCGTGGGGTTGGCGCCACCTACATGTCTTTTCAGTCATTTGAAATGTCATATTTTTTTGTAAGTACCTGTATCACGTTTTCTTGGAAAATATTTTTCAAAAAAAATTTAAAAAATATTTTCTTGGTAGAGGTCGCTGCGAGCAATGTTTTCGAGTTATGGGGATTTGAAATAATCGATTCATTGAATTATTTCCGTGGTGCTCGTAAGTCGCCTCTGAGTAGTAAATATCGAAAAAGATACGCCAATGCATTTGCCTTCTTTCATTCAATGGTCTTCTGCATTCAACACTTGAATGTAGTCAAAAAATGATTCTTGTTTTTTGTTACATAGTTTTTTTGGACTCTTTTCCGATTTAAATAAATAACATTCAGGTGAGTACTTCTCATGTCATTTCAATCCGTTCTTGTGACATTGAAGTTGTTTTCTGTATTTGTGTTTCAATCTTTTTCAAATGGCAGCATACACGAATAGCGAAATGGCCAATATGATTTACGTATACGGACTTGCCGATGGCAATTAATACTAGGCTAGACGTATTTATAATGAAAGATTCCCTAATCACCGAGCGCCGAATCACCAGACATTCAGAAACCTTTTTCAGCGGCTAATGGAGTCTGGATCCTTTAAAAAAGCTCCAGTGGCAGGCAGACCGTTGACTACTAGGACACCAGAAGTTGAAGAAGCTGTTCTTCAGGCGATCGAAGAAGACCCACAGACAAGCACGAGAAAAATTGCGCAAAGTCTGAACGTTCATCACAAATTAGTTTGGTTAATTCTCAAACAGAATCAGTTGTATCCTTATCACATTCAGCTTGTCCAAGCATTGTTGCCCCGAGATTTCCTTCCCCGTGTAACATTTTGCCAATGGATACTGCAGAAAATTGCACAAAACCCTCAATTTACTGCAGAGATATTATTCACTGACAAGGCTCATTTTTCAAAGAATGCCATAATGAACTTTCATAATAATCATGTATGGTGTGACGAAAACCCTCACGCAATAGTTCAGTCCAAGTGTCAACACCAGTTTTCATTGAATGTGTGGATTGGTATTGTTGGGAATTATTTGATTGGTCCCCACTTTTCTACAGGGACTCTTGATGGAAATTCGTATCATGATTTCCTTGAAAATATTCTGCCTGAATTACTTGAACACATTCCACTTTTACTGGAACAAAGAATATGGTGTATGCATGATGGAGCGCCAGCGCATTTTACTTCAATAGTTCGTGAATTTTCAAATCAGCGATTTAGAAACAGATGGATTGGTCGAGGCGCTGAAGTTCCAAATCAATTCTGGCCTCCGAGGTCCCCAGATTTAAATCCAATCGTTTTTTTTCTGGGGTTACTTGAAGGCCATAGTTTATAGGGTGCCAATAGAAACCAAAGAACAAATTCGTCAACGAATCATTGCTGGATGTGACGCTATCCGAAATACACCAGGTATAATGGAACGTGTACGTGGGTCCATGAGACGACGAGCCGACGCATGCATAATGCAAGGTGGCCATTTTGAACAATTACTTCAACTATCACCCTCAACTAACTGTTTTAGTATTAAATTGGTGTTAATTACTGTTATTATTATTAGTATTGAATTGTAATATTAACCGATTCCTATTTTAAAATGAAATTAAAGAAAAATAATATTTTTAACTAAATTAATTTTGAATTTAAAAATCTTGTCATTTAAAATCACTTGCATCGATTATTTCAAATCTTAATAACTCGAAAACAGTTACTCGCAGAGATCTCTACCAAGAATATATTTTTCACACAAAAATGTTAGAAAAATAGATTTTTCCATTAAAAACGTGATACAGGTACTGTTTTATTTGGCAGGTTCTTGATAAACAAATGACCAAAGTCCTACCTTTCCGTCAAAATACTGCTTTTTAGCAGAATCTACCGAGTTCTGGCAACTGCAGCCATTAAAATAATTTTTTGTATTGAAGCGCTTTCTTTTACAAGATCTCTCTTTTACAAGACTTTATAGGATCGTTCAACTTGAGTCAAGTAAAACCATTTTTTGTCCATATGTACGTAGTCATATATGTCTCCAAAGAAACAATTTATCTTCCCCTTCGATAAGCAATATGCTGGTCGGGCTAGTGTGTTTCATTCTGTCAACATAGGTTTCACTATTGAAGATATTCCCTTTAACTATGTACCTTCTTTAAATGGTTGATTTTGGAATTTCAGCTTCAAGCGACAAACTGCGGATTGTACCACGACGATTAAACGGGATATCCCGGATCTTATTCAAAGTCTCCGAGTAATTTTTGCGTTTTCCACCACATCTTTCCTTATTTCTAGCTGCTGAGACATCGGTACAAGGAGTTTCTTTATCATAATAATATTTGGCCCTACGCCAAATTAAGGATACAGTTGACCGGGTAACGTCAAATTTGGTTGTAGCTTCGTTAATAGCACCGCGGCTCAATTTGCTTTCAACTTCCGGCACTTCCTGTTTAATGACCTCAAAATCTGATCTTATTTTTTCATGACTGATACACATTGACTCCTGGCTTCTACACTGTTTCCACCCGGCGTGGGTTCGACTCCCACAGCTGGTCAAACATTGTTCAAGGCCCAAGAGTGGTTTCGTATCCCACTATGAAAGGTAAGGTCCCCGTGATCTTAACTCATACAAGTTTCCATTAACTTCTGAGGGTTGGTAGATCAACTAAGAAAGCAGTTAAAAATAATTTTACAAAAAAATCTAAATATATATGTAGGGTGTAAGCTGAGGCATATTTTTTATAAGGATCCAGAAATAATAAGAATAAAGCCATTGACCAAAAAAAATTCTCTCATGTAAAAAAACGTGGGGTTCTCTTTACTTACTTACCAGAATGATATTAAGATCACTGATATCAAGTACATCACGCTTTTTTATATAAGAGGAAATTTTTTGGACAATGACTTCATTCTTATTATTCTAACATTTTAGTTCTCATTGCTATATAAGCGTATTTTTTTATTTTTTTTTTCAAATTATATTTTCGTATATTATTTGAGATCGAAATACAATTTTGGGACCTTAGATATTTTTTTCTAACGTTAAATTCGCTCAGCTTTAAAGAGCCTTTTTCCTGAGAATAGTGTGGCAAATTTGTCACGAGAGGCAGCACTTGTGGTAGGGACAAACATCAAACATTCCCCATTTAAGATAGTGTATTTAAGTGATACAGTTGAATTATTTAAAATAATTAAGTAATATTTTTTTTAATAACCACAATGCCAACAAAACATTGTAGTTTTTCGAACTGTACTTCGGATAATCGATATCCAGAGAAAAATGTATTTTTTTAACAATCGTAAAACCCCACATTGATGAGGTTAGATGTAATAAATGGATCCATGCCTCGAGGATTGTGGATTTAACAAAAGAAAAAACCAACTGGAGGAAATCCTGATCCAGTTTCTGCAAGGATTAGTAAGGTAGGTTATTATAAAATAATTAAAAAAATAACCTAACATAACCTCTCTATTGGTTACTGAATCTATTCACTGTAATGTATTGAATTTATCTTTATTACCAAATATGTTTGACTAATTTTTCATTTGAAACCAATTTAAAATTTATAATTATTCAACGTCTGATATAGAGTTCAAAAATTTCGCTGCATAATAACTAAACCTTGCGTACTGACCTGTCAGTTAATTCATATTTTCCGGAAATTTTAAGATTTCGACAAGCAAGCCACCGTTTTAATGTTGCTACATTATTATCCTTCACATTTGCAAATTTTAATTTGGCTCCAGCGGTGTGATTCCGTGTACCGTAGAATTCCATAAACGACAGTTATGTCTGCGTCACACCCATCAATTCAATCGTAATTCTATCTCTCTCATTCGATGGAAAGTGGAATTCTACGGTACACGGAATCACACCGCTGTGCACCAAGTCGGGATAATTTTCAGGGTCGGATAAGGACATGTTAGCATATTTGTTATTTCGAATACTCTCCAGATAAATTTTAATAAATAAAAATGCTAAAAGTTGAAATTTTATGTTTGGCTGTAAAATTTAAAAACAAAAGTTTAACATTTTTCAAAATTTCCACGTCACATTATTACTTTATTTTCAAACAAATCGACACATTATTACTTTTTATTTCTGAATCGTGATTGAATTTAATATCAATTTGCAGTCGAATTCAATTGAATTCAGTTGAAAACATATAGGCGTCCTCAAAAACTCAAATTAGACACCTCCGCCTCTGCTTATTTGAATAATAATTAAGAAAGCCGGCAGTACCGGTAGTACGCCTCCTATTGAATGTTTATCTTTCATTCATGCACTATTGCACCGGTAAAATTTATTTGTATACGACGGCACAAACATAACTAGGCATTTTTACGATTGGGAAATGTGAGTAACGTGACACCAACCTGCTGAGAAGGATGCTGTTGAAACGTTCGAGAGGCACGTTCGACCGGCTGGGGAAAGGGTCTTTCAAACATTAGCACTTTTCAACTTAATATGATTGGCGACCTGATTTATAGGTGAACCTATTCACCTATCGCGTGTAGGTAGAACTATGCGACTTCGATTTTTATTTAAATAATCGTTTGAGGGCAAAGCGATGAACTTCTCAAGAAAGAAAGATGAGACATTTCCAAGGCAATAAACAACTCATGCATTCTTCAATTACTGAAATATTTGATAATGAATGGGAAGAATATCGAGGGGACTGGTAAACAAAACGGAAGAAATTTAATGGACATAGCCCTCAGAGAGAAGTGTTAACCGTAGACACGTGTTTCGGGCTCTCGGCCCTCATCAGTACGGTGAAGAAGGGCAAGGATGAACAACACTTGGTAGAAAACGACAAATCAACGGAGTCAACAAACAGAAGCCAGCCGCACATTGTGGTTTCGGTTAGCAGCCCTGCATTCCAGGGCAACAACCAACGTCACCACGGAGGCAGCTATAGCTACCTGCGTGACATCCGAGTCCAGGATTATAGATATGAATGGGAAGAATATCGAGGGGACTGGTAAACAAAACAACGAAATTTAATGGACATAGCCCTCAGAGGCTGGCTTCTGTCTGTTGCCCCCGTTGATTTGTCGTTTTCTACCAAGTGTTGTTCATCCTTGCACTTCTACACCGTACTGATGAGGGCCGGGAGCTCGAAACACGTGTCTACGGTTAACACTTCTCTCTGAGGGCTATGTCCATTCAGTTTCTTCCATATTTGATGATATAAAGAAATAGCTTATGCCCGCGTTAATTTCCAGACGGTTATACTTTTTTATGTGCTTTTTTGATTCCATGCAAGAAATTTTGCGAAATACCTTCTATTTTCAAGTATAGAATTGCGCTAATTCAAATTATGCGATCACTGAAATTGTAATTTCCAAAATGCTAAATTGGCCTTATCCAAAATGTCATTGAGATAGCTTAAAATTGTGCATTATTTCGGAATCCTGGAGGACTCCATGGATTTTCCTAAAACCTTCTGATATTACTTAGAAAAAAGTTATTAACTTATATTTGTGCACTAATTGTTTATTAATTGTTTAAACAATGGAAAACATTTTTTTTTCAGGCAAATTTGGAATAACCCAATGAATTTTACCCAAATTGATGATATAGGGGTTTTTGAGGTCGATGAACAAGGATATGATATTAAAAAAACCAGTCGTGGCCAGTCGTAAAGGTAAATTTCATTAATGATCATTTACAGCGATTTTTATTTATGTGTACATCTCGGAGAAAAACTTTTCGGGTAAAAGTTGTGGAACTAATGAAGCTTTATCAAACGACTTATAATTTGCCGATGTTGGTATGATTAAATTCAAATTACTGACATGACATGTTGTAAGAATATACTATGCCAAAAATTAAATCCATCCCGATGAATTTGAAAGAAATATGACTTATATTGATACCTAGGGTATTGCGAAGGTGGAAAGAATGTACTGTATTTGCATAAAACTGATTTATTCAGCAGTGCTAAATCTCTGCATACAAAAATTAAACTTCGAAATTGAAAAATACAATTTTAGCCTAACTCTAACTTGACTCTAACAACTGGTCGATGTCCTGTTCCTCTTCAAAAAAAACTTGACTGTTAAGGCAATCCGTCCCGGAACAAGTAGAGCATGCTACGATACAAAATAAGCCAGTTTTCCTTCATTCACACTTATTATTGCAGCCAGTTTCGCATCCACAAAAAAAATCTGCAGAAGTTCACTGGGGGGTGGATCTTGAATCATAAATATTGGAATCATACCCGAATGCTCTCATTTCCAACCCCAGTCTTCTGCTTGCAGCTTATTACCAAGCCAAGTCTGCTGATAATAAACTCTTTCGAAATGTTATCTAGTGTTCTATCTCTCTAACATTCAAATATGATATTTTTGATCCAATATTTTAAAATACATCAAAAGGTGAACCTATATTTCTATTCTAAGCAAGAATTTTAAGCAGGAACTCATTTATAAAAATGGATATTTCGTCAATTTACTAAAAAACGTATTTTTTCGTATTTGATAGATACAATGTACAGTTATATTACCAAAGAAAAAATTAATTTACCCTGCATATACTTTGTTTAAGGTGGTAATGTTGGTTAGGTAAGCATACATTTTTTTATAAACATTTAACAGTTTATTTAACAACAAACTTCACGGTTTTTGAAGCAACATTCGTTTCTTCTCTTTTATCTCAAAGTATAGGTTCCAAGCTTTGAAGAGTGCTCTTGAAAAGTTTTAAAATCACATTTTAATTTAGAGTAGGTATTTGGTCTTTGAAGCATGGCCTAAAAATTCAAATTTGTCATTTTTTGAAATTATTCAATATTTTGAGCTCTGCATTTCTCGAAATAAAATTTTAAGAATTTTTTGAATTACACTTTTTTATGTGTCATTTTGAGAGTAACCTGTAAAAATTTCAGATGTTTATCTTGAAAATTAAAAAAATGGCAGATCTTTAATTGATTCCAGACAAAATTATACTTTGACGTAATTTCATATCCATACTATTCCTATAAATATCCCTTTCACGTTTAAAAACATGACTTTACGTTAGCTGCAATTTTCTTCTGTCAGTTAAATTTGTGTTAGCTCAATTTGATCAATTAGATCGAAAGCTATAACAAATTTAGTGTAGAGGCTCGTGGCTGCATGCTCCTCGCGCTGCACTTCAGAGTTGCCGCCACACATTTTCGCACGTTAACAAAAAAATTCTGCAGCTTGCAGTTTTTATTTAAAAAAAAATTATATACTTTTTCATGTAACATTTTTAATTTTTTCGAGTGGCACCATTAGTTATGATTTTTTTTTAATATTCAATATACAATGTAATTTGGCAATTTATTTGTTAAATAATTAACTAAGCACACATGTTACGGTTGGTAACTTTTTATATGTTGTTCCCAACATCATCACTAATGTATACTAAAAAATTACGACCATCCCCCAACTTCTAAAAGCTAAAATCTAATATTACTCCACTAGTATACGTAGAGCGTCAGGTGAGCACTAAACTTACCGATCAATTGTTCTCTCGTGTTCTATCTCTCTCTAACATTTAAATTATATTTTCGATCCAATATATAGTACATCAAAAATTAAACTTATATTTCTCATTTATGAAAATGTACATTTCGTCAATTTGCTAAAAAAACGTAATATTTTCGTATTTGATAAAATTTACACTTATATTAACAAAGAAAAAAAAATTACGCTGCGTATACCGTGTTTGAGTTCGTAATATAAGGATATGTTGTATAGGTGAGCTTATTTTTTTTGAATAAACGTTATAAAATATTATTTAACAACAAATTCCACGGATTTTGGAGCAACATTTGTTTATTTTTTGGTTTTTGATAAAATTTTATTGTTAATTCAATTTTTTTTATGAAACCAATCAAACCTTTTTGAAGTACAGATTACAGATTTCCGAAAGTGCTATTGAAAAATCTCAATATCACATTTTAAACTAGAGTTTTTGGTTTTTAAAGCATTGGCTAAAAACTCAAATTTGTAATTTTTTTAAATCATTCAATATTTTGACCCCTGTATTTTTGAAATATTTTTTTTTTCTTCCATTCGCACACCTTTTCGAGTGTCTTTTTGGGAGTGAACTGTGGACATTTCAGATGTTTATCCTGAAAATTTAAAGAATGGCAGATCTTTAATTGATTTTATAGAAAATTCTACTTTGACGTAACTTCATATATGTACTATTCCTATAAATATTTTTTTCCACATTTTAAAACATGACACCTCCTTAGATACTTTTTTCTTGTTTCATTTATAATTTTGTTAGCTTAATTTGATCAATTATATACAAATTAAGTGGAGCGCGCTCGTGGCTACGTGCTCCTCGAGCGATGCACTTCAGTGTCGTCGCCGCCTCACATTTTCGTAAGTTAGAAAAAAAATTCTGCAGCTCACATTTTTTATTTTAAAGAAAAATTTCATTTATTTTTCGAATGGCACTATCAGTTCTTCAAAAAAATAAAAATAAATCAAGATATTCAACAAACAATGTAATTTTGCAACTTATTTGTTAAATAATAAATTAAGCACACTCCTTACGGTTGGTAACTTTCTATATGTTGTTCCTAACATCATCACTGATGTACAGTAAAAAGTTACCGCAGTCCCCTAACTTTCTGAAGCTAACATCTAATATTACTCCACTATATTGAATATTCATTATTGAGTTCTCCAAATTTAATACCGTTTTTTGGTGGTATTGATACCCCTTGAGCAATCTTTATCGCCAACAAAGACAAATAGTAAAAAATATGTCCGTGTTATTTAATTCTGAGAGCTTGTAACTTCAGAGTGCCCTTTTTTTTGATTTGTAGGTATATAATAAAGTTTCGTCGATTACTCCTCCGTCAGACACACGGCCATTTACCCCGAAGTCACAGAATAAAAATTCGCAATTGGCGTTGCAAATGACCATTAGAGGCTGTGTTGCCTCTTATAATTGTGATAATAGGATACCCTATTTTTATTGGAATAATTTAATTTTGCTTTCTGTCCACTGCGCCTAAGCAATGTGGAAAATTCCAGTTGTCATCAAAATATTTTCTTTTGTTCTGGGACACTGAAAATAAAGGATAGTTGCTAAAGATCAAATGAAACGAAAACTTTACTACGCTAAATAAAAGACAAATGTAAAAAAAAAAGTTGAGTGGTGTTAAGGGACACCCGGATGGAACTAAGTACCTTTCGATTAATTAGTGAAGAAATTGTAATAAAATCTTATTTTTTTTAAGTTATAATAATATTTTTTTTTATTATTAACAAACATAATGTAATATAAACTTAATCAGTAGGCTCAATTTTAGTACATACGCATTGATATTGTAATATTAAAATATAATTTGCTTTTAAATTTATTAAAGTTATGACGCGTACACTTGCTAAACACACAATAAGGTTATAACGCGTTTGACTTGGTTAGCACAATAGTAAAGAGAGGTTTTAATGCGTACTTGCTAAAAATACATAAGCATTCATTATTGTCTGTATAAAATCTCTACTTACCTAACTCCATCAGCAATATCCGGAACTTGTGCAGAAACACTGTCAGGATTCATTATTGTTATTATTTTTTATTATTCATTATGTACAAAAAACCTGTATACACTCAACAAAAATAATCGTCGTCACACCACACTGTTCAATGCGAAATAGAAAGACGAAACGGAAATAACTGGCTTGCTTTCTATGAGAGAGAGAGAGAGAGAGAGAGAGACAGAGAAACACGCGCACGCCGCACGGCTTACAACTACAGCAGAAAGTGTCGTTACAACTTTTGGTCTTAATTTATTCCGTCTAGCCCCCTTTCGCAACGTGTGATAAGGAACTTCGTTCCTAAAATTTTTACAATCGCCACAGTCAGATCTATTTTTATATGGACTATTCCTACTAATTTCAGTAGATCGCAATCAGCAGCTTCAACTTCACGGTCATCTATTACACCAAGGTCAAGAGCAAAAGCAGAGGACGAATTTGGCGTTGTCGGCAAAAACGTGTCTAATAAATTAGGGTTGGCGACCAATATGGCTTGTCAAACTAATCCGATAGAGTAGCCACCTTGCATTTTAGTGAATATTAATCTAAGTCTCCAACCGTGCAAATGAGTAATTATGGTCGAAACTAATTTTTAGTACGAGACAATAGCCGGAGAACTGGCCGGCGGGCACTGTTAAAGATTATATTCTACTCTTTGGCACTGTTGCCGTTAAAATTGAAGTATCAATTATCATTTGGTTTGGAAATTAATCAGGAAGAAATAATTCCTGAAATAGTTATTCCGAAATAACATTCTTTGAAAATAAAATCCAACGTTGTTATATCAAGGCGCGTGCTGGCCCACTGGGCGACCGGCAGTTTCCCGGTGGGCCCTCATAAATTGGCCACAAGGGGCCCCACATTCCCGATGAGATCATTTTAGCCTGACCTGTAACACCCAACCTATTAAACATCGACACAGCGGCAACTGCGATGTAACTCTGAACTCTGAAACTCTGAAAAGAAAATAACTTTCCGCGCAAGAAAAACGCCAGCCAGCTTCGAAAGCAGAAAAAACTGCAGGACACAGCATCTGGTATGGTTAAATTAAGTAATTTGTGGAAAACTAACAATGGAAAAAAAACAAATTTGGATCAAGAAGGCCAATCTTGTTCGTCATCGGCTTCTGCTGATATTGCTGTTGAACTTCTTGGAAATTGTTCTTTTAGTAGCCAAATTTGATCCCATCTTGGATAAGCATGTCAAGCTATCAGAAAATGCAAACTTAAAAAAAGTGCCGATAAAAGTAAAGGTCGGGGGAGTTTCATAATTTTTTTAAGCAATAAAACTCAGATTATTCTGCAAATTACCTCCGAAATGCTTGAAACTATATCAGAAGTTCGCCAAGCAGAAACATATTCCATACCAATGGATATTTCTTCTCATGACCAACGTGCAATTTTTTTGAGATATGTCAAGTCCAATAGAGTTGTTGAAAGGGCCATTGCATTAAAACACGTAACTTCTACTAGTGTTAAAACAGGTTTTGGATAACAGTAATATTCCATTAGAGAATATATTGCAGTTGCTTTCGATGGCGTTTCTAACATGAGTGGGAAATATAAAGGAATTTCTGCCAAACTCAAAGAAAAGTCACCAAATCATATACATACATGTATTAAATTTAGTCCTAACCGATACGACACAATATTTAACGGCGTCTGCGTCTTTTTTTTATATCTATTACAGGAAGCTTATGTGTTTTTTAAATAATCGTACAAAAATGTATGAACAATCGAATAGTCATCGTTATTTAAAATTTACCGCAATAGGTGCCACAAGATAGAGAAGCAGGAGTGATGCTACATTGAAAATATTTGGAACTGAAAGCATGTGGAATCAAGTTGAGAGCAGCCCTGATATGAAGAAACTGGTTGATATTAACCTCGTCCTAGCACTAAAAGAAATTTCGGAGAGAAACTTAATATTCAATGCAAAAGTTAGAAGTCAGGCAGATGGTTTGCTAAGGAAGTTCAGTTCTTTTGAAATAATTCTACTTGCCATGACCTACATAGTTTTTTTTTTCGTAACAACTGTTTCAGATTATTTACAGGCTAAAAATTGGATTCCGATATTCTAATTGAGAATACGATTCCAAAAAGGAGAGAAGAGTTGCAAATAAAATGCCTGTGGAACTTGCTGATGATAAAAACATTGCAGAAGATGAAGAAACTCATTTGCGCTTAACCATATTTAATCCTGTTATAGATATCGTCATTTGAACAACGGTTCAGCGAAGACGAATGTTTTGATCCCAGAAGGTTTTCCGAAATAAATAAGGTGATTTACTAAATAATATATGTACAATAATTCCCTCTTTAGATAAGAAAAAGTTAAGAAAGGAATTGATGACTTTTGTAGAAATGTGGCCTCATCTTTCAAAGCGAAATTTTAGTCGCTGACGATCATATGGAGAACGAGCCTGGTTTTATTTCGGATAGTAGCGATATTGAGGAGGACATTAATATGAATGTGTCGTTCAAATGAACCACAAAAAAGTGCTACTGGTGCATATCTTGCGTTTTCAAGATTTTATATGAATATAATTTATATCCTTTAGAATGTAAACAACTACATTATGTTTATTTTCTGTTGACAATTCCACTCACGCAGGTATCTTGGGAGAGATGTTTTTCCAAAATAAAATTATTGAAATCAAAACTGCGTAGTTGTATTCGGTAGGAAAATTTGGGAGCCTTATTTCTTATGGTGTGCGAATCTGATATAATGATTGATATTACTTCCAAGGTCATTATTGACAAATTGTGCCAGAACAGTAAAGCGTTTAAAATTATATTACAGTAGTTGTGAGAGTTCCCGCATTTTCGATTTTTTCCCGTATTTTTGATTTTGAGAATTTGTGTTTTGTATTTGTATCTAGTTATTCATTCATTTTTTTAAACATTATTTTGTTTTGTTTTTGTTTGTATTTTTGTTAAATATTAATTTCTTACGATATCACGTTTGTTTAGATATAAAAAAACTCTATTTTCTTAATTTTTACCAGTGTTGATTATTGTGTATCAGTATCTAAAAAGCTTTAATGTTTATGAAATGTCTTATAATTAATCGAGTAATCAATTTAAATAGATGACAAAAATTTAAAAGCATGGGGGACCTTGTAAGGGATTTATTTCCCGGGCCCTAAAATCGCCTCAGCACGTGCCTAATTATATCCATTATCATGAGGTCCAACGAAGGTTAAAAAAATGAACCTAGAGATTCGTGATTATATTGACGGGCTTGGAAACATGCCAGTTGGGTTGTCCTATAAAGGTTAAAGAAGAAAATCCTCGTTACGGATTTTACGGAGAATATATTATTCCAGCGCCAGCGGCAGAAGAACGTTATTGGATTTTAATTTTGATATTCTTCTAGTAATTTTTAAAATCTTGCATTGTCAACCGGGCATATATTAGTTTTGAATCCCAGGTTCATATGTATTTTGATTGCGACTTTTGTGTTAGTTTGTTTGAATAAGTCGTTGGGAATGTACCGATTCTTGTGAAATCAATGAATAATCTTTGGATGCCATAATTCCGTAGTTAAATTCTTACAACAGAAGATTTTAGAGTTGGAAGTTGCATTTCATAATTTTTGAAATAATTTTTTTTTTAAATAACAAAACTTTCTTCAAATTTCACAAAAAAGCAGTTTCTAATATAATTTTTACGGTTCATTCTGAACAACTTGAATATTTCTCTTTCTTAATATTCGTTGAGAAAGAGATTAAATTTTGTGGAGAAAAAAAATGGTTCCCACGTTAGAAATATTTTATATGGATTGTGTACTGGAGAAAATATCAGACAACGTTCTCTAAGGGATAAAAATGTCACCACCCTCCATGGATAGAAGATGCTGTAGAATCAAAAATAGAAAGAAATAAATTATTTTTTTTACGTCCTAAATGTTGTTCGCTGGATTTTTCTTTGTAAAATCAGAAATACATCGCGTGTGATTTTCAGTAGTTATATCATAAGTGATAGATATTTTGGTGAGTATACTTTGACATTTTTGTGTCAATACTGTTGTAGAAATTCATGCAATTTCTGCAACAATATTGGCGGAAAAATATCAAAGTTATACTATACTCAAAATATCTATCACGAGTGGTATATGAGCAGATTAAATAAAGAGCTAGGTATTACAAACATACCTACACTTAGAAAACTATGTTTTTGTACATTTTTTGGAATTTCTTCTAAAAAAGTGTTTCCGAAACGGTCGGACATCATTTTTTAATTTCACAATCATTTGGACGTCATCTGAGAGTGACTGAATTATTTTGGTAGGTTTGGTATAAACAATGGTAAATGCCTACTTGTTTTATAGCAAGTAGCGTGTATATTCAGTGGTTATATCACAAGTGATTGATATTTTGGTGAGTAGGTATACTTTGACATTTTTGTGTCAATAATGTTGTAGAAATTCACGAGACTAAATTTCTTTGAAATAACCCCGACAGCGAAGCTTGTAAAAATATCAGCGTTTTGCGAAAAAATATAATTTTCGAAATATTGAATAAATTAACTGGCAAAGAGGTGCACTACCCTCAGAAGGAAGTTTAGAAAAATTATTTCTCGGACCTCCGGACCCCGTCATTGATTGTTGATTTTTTATTTATCCTTCCTCAAATTACTCTCCATGATACGATTATAAATAATCTCCAAATCCGAAACTTTCATTTTCTCTATCTTGCTACTTCTAAAGACGTTATCAAAATCACATTCCTATTTCATTATAGTATAGTAGGCGCTGGATGAATGAAAACGGCCGCCGCCTATTTCGTATTTCAAGTTGATGTCCCAAACGAAATTGTCTGGAGTTTTGCTTTCAATCGGAAGTTGAACTATTCTCATGGGTCTTTGGTTTGAAATAAAAAAGAAACATGTATTGGCTTATTTCCTTTAATTTTCGACAAAAAAAACAATTTTCGAAAATAATTCAATCTAATATTGTCAATTAGTACTCTAATCCTTCCGGAGTACATATACAAAATTTGAGTTCTGAAAGTGTAAATGTGTTTCTCGGTGCAACTCGAAATAAAAATACACTACATTGAACGCCCACCTCAAGAAAATTATCTACCGATATGGCCACTATTACCGAAAATGTATTATGGATCTTTTCTTTGAGGCTCAATATAACCAGACATTCAAAACTCAACATATCCCAAAAAGTGCAACACCGGTTCGATACGAGGTTTTTTCCAATACAATCCTGACAGTTATTTCATATCTAATTAATTATATAATGACTAATTATACACAAAAACGATTCAAACAATGTAAATAGTAATTTGTGTCCTTATAAACAATCCCTCTTCAAAACAGGGTAAATTGCGTCACGGGTCTCTGATATAAGTCGACCCAAATCTTGAGGTGAGATAAAATTTTAAATCCTCGTAACTTCTGCCGCAAGGAATCTCAAAGTTATTGTATGTCGCTCATGCAGTGTAATTTCATGTCTCGTTTGATAATCAGAGGGAAAAAAAGGAATAATAAGTTTCTTAATTCATTCTCAAATAATTAAACAAACCTCCCGGTTCCAGAATGAGTTCTTTCAACAGGTTGATATCAGAAACTGGATTCTCTTCAAATGCCACTCTTTCACCGACTTTGTGGTTTCTTTTTTGATTTCGTGGCTAAGCTGCTGCCACTGCACACACATACAGTGTCTTCAATACGTAACGAAAACGAATACCATACGCCACTGCAGGCTGCCTCGATAAAATCTTGGGTACTAATGATGTTATAATAATGTGTGATTTTAATATTGACCTTTCATCTGTAAATTCAAACAGAATAAGGCTCATGGATATAGTGCACTCATCTGGATTCCGACAAATTGTTAAACAACCAACTAGAGTCACTCGTGATTCCAGTACGTTAATAGATTTAATTATTACAAATAACAAATTTCAAGAAGTTAAACGTGAATTTCCATAGTTCACAGATCACGAAATCAATGTATGTCCAAAAAATAACATTAAAATTATCTACTCGAGATTTATCTCAAAGGAGAAAATGGGCGGTATTAGTATGGACTTGATTCAAAAAAATAGGGATTATACTTCTACTGATGTCGACGTCGTATATAAAAACTTTATAATCAATATTGAATCAAGTTTAAATAAAATAGCGCCAATAGAAGTTAAAAAGTTCTCTAATTCAAGTGGGTGGATTGACAATGAAGTCAGAACTTTACAGATAGAGAGAGATATGTGTTTCACTATACAAATAATCCATTAGATTTCGAAAAATATAGAAGGAAAAGAAATCAAGTTGTATCCTCAATTAGAGCTAAAGAAAAAGAATTTTATGAAAGAACAATTGATGAATGTAAAAATGATAGTAAAAAAATGTGGCATACCTATTGGACCTAGGTGCAGGAAGTGTTAAGGAAGAATTAAATAAGTATTATTTTAATAGTATACAGGAAATTTCTGAAAGAATACCTGCTCCTACAAATTTTGTGGAAATTAAAATTGTTGTAAATTCTAGTATTAACACGTTTTCTGTTATTTATCTCAATAAATTGCAGAAAATAGTAAACAATTTGAAAAGTAAAGCAACGGGTGATGGATGATGTGCTTACAGTGTCATTATTAAAAAATGTATTCTCAGTGGTGGGGTATCCTTTATTGTATATCATAAACACGTGTTTGCAAACTGGTGTTCTGCCAGCAGTCCTGAAGTGCAGCACAATAATACATGTACCAAAGACAAATAAACCTAGTAAGCCCAAAGAGCTGAGACCCATAAATGTACTGCCAGTAATTGAAAAAATAATATAAATTCTAGTGTATGAGCAGCTAGTGGAATACCTAAACGTAAATAATTTGCTGTTTGTTTGCCAATCTGGGTTCCGGCATAATCATTTTACTGAGTCAGCTTGCCAATTAATGTGTAATAAGTGGAAAAAGGACATTGACGATGGAAAAATTGTCGTTAGTGTATTTGTAGATCTTAAAAGAGCGTTCGAAACAATAGATGAACAAAACTGTTATCAAAGTGTGAGGCATACGGTAACAGGGGCACAGTGCTCAAATGGCTGACAAATTATCTAACAAATTGGCAACATTAAACAAAAATTGATGGTAGTTGTTCTGACGAAATAGATAGTATCAACGGGGTTCCTCAGGGGAGTGTGCTTGGGCCATTATTGTTTATACAATATATAAATGATTTACATCTTTACCTACAAAACTCATTTATTAATCTATTTGCAGATGACACATTGATTTCCATATCTGGGGAAAACTATAACAACTTGGTTGAATCCATGAATAATGAGTTAGATATTTTGAATAGTTGGCTCAGCCCCAATGAACTTAAGATAAATACCCAAAAAACTAAGTGTATGATATTAGGTAGCAAAATCAATTGTACTAGGTTCAATCAAGGAAATTTTGTGTTAAAAATTGATGATTCTGTAATTATGTATATTAATGAGATAAAGTACCTTGGCATTCTATTCGACCCTCAACTCAATTTCTCTAGGCATATTGATTTTTTATGTAAAAAAATAGGCAAAAAAGTCGGCCACTTTTATAGAATTTGTATAAACCTTTCCCCATGGCGTAGAAAAATTGTTTATAACACTATCATATACCCACATTTCAATTACTGCATGTCCATATTTCTCTGCTGTTTATCTGCGTAATACATCGTTTACAGCTATTTCAGAATAAAGCAATGCGTATTTCATTACGTTGTAGCACGTTAACAGCGATAAATGATATGTTAATGAAGCTGAAATTTTTAAATATTTCCCAACTGATAATAGAGTCTGCATTAGTGAACTATTTTTTTAAATTGTTAATTAGCAAGCTCCTTCTTACTTGCAAGAATATATTATCAAAAGGGCAGATATGATACATTATAATTTAAGGTTCAATGACCAGTTTCACATACAAGGTTTTAAAATAAATGCTTTGGAAAAAACCCTCTTCATCGAAGGTTTGAGATTATATAATGATCTACCTCTGTTGGTTAAGACATCAGCAAATGTCAAATTTCTTATAACAAGGTTAAAAAAAATTATTTCAATGTATAGGTTATATTGTTTATGTGTAATGATATCAAATGTAACATTTATGTACTGTTATACAGTGTGTCCGTAAAGTATGGAACAAATTCATTTTTAGGTAAACAGCTCATTTTAAGAAATAATCCTGAAACACGTCGATTTTTGATGTTAATTTACCGTATTTTAAAATAATAATCTAATATATAGGGTGAATTACATGTTGATTCCAATTGGTACAGGGTGGACAAAAATACAATAGTTTTGTGTGTGCTCATAAAGTAACGCGTAACATTCTTTATTAGGTAAATTAACAATATTATCAAAAATACTTATTGTCTAGCGGCAATTGGTTTAAATGTAACACCCCGTAGTTTGCTACATGTGTAGAGTAATAAAAATGAGCTGTTTCCAAACATGTTTGGTACTTGTGGTCTAGCAGACAGAATATGACAAAAAATATTCCTTATCTATTTATAAAAAACATAGTCGTCTACTTTTTTGGGAAATGTCATTATTTGTTTAGTAATTTATTGATGTTCAGTGACAGTTTAGTACTACAATATTTTTGGTATTCGTGAATATTCGAATGATTGCTTAGATTTAATTGGAAGTAGAAATGGAGTTAAGTGTAAAACAAAGAATTGAAATACTTATGATGATTGGGTATGGAGACAGATCGCGAACTCAGATGGAAGTGTGCAATTCGTTTAATGATAAATATCCAGAAAGACCTATAACGCGTTCAACAGTCAGTAAGATTGAAACGAAATTTCGAGAAATTGGTAATGTTGAAAATGTACGCAAATCAGGTCGTCCCCCTGCAAATGCTGATACAGCATTAGATGTTTTACTGAGTTTTGAAGAAGATGCGCACACTTCTGTTCGTAAAGTTAGTCGCTATATCGGTGTTAGCACAACAATGGTACACAAACTATTGAAGCTTGAAAAATGGCATCCTTATAAAATCAAACTTGTGCAAGAATTAAACGAAGATGATCCCGATAGAAGACTCCAATTTTGCGAAGAAATGATGGATAAATGTCACCGAGACCCTCTCTTGATACAAAACATTATTTTTTCTGATGAGTCCACTTTCATGTTAAATGGTGAGGTTAACCGTCAGAATTGTAGATACTGGGCAAAAGAAAACCCCCACTGGATGCGTGAGCATCATACACAATACCCTCAAAAGGTAAATGTATGGGCTGGAATTGTACGAAATCGAATCATCGGACCCTACTTTTTCGAAGGTAATTTAAACGGGGCAACGTACCTTGAGTTTTTAAGGGGGCATCTCGTACCTACTTTACGTAATTCGTTTCCCAAGAGACGTAATCCTGGAGGTTTTGATGAAAGTTTATGGTTTCAACAGGATGGTGCACCTCCACATTATGCTGTAGATGTTAGAAGGTACCTAGATGAAATTTTTCCGAACAGGTGGATTGGTAGACGTGGACCCACTGAATGGCCAGCGAGGTCACCAGATTTAAATCCCTTGGATTATTTTCTGTGGGGCCATCTGAAGAATGTTATTTATAAAACGAAACCAGCAAATATTGCAGATGTACAAGAGAAAATTCGAACAGAAATAAACAGTATTACGCAAGAAACCATACACAAGGTTCAACAAGAATTTGTACACCGTTTGGGTTACTGTCAAATACAGCAAGGGCTGCAGTTCGAACATTTATAAAGTCATGTATTCCAGCATATTCTGTCCGCTAGACAATACGTATTTTTGATAATATTGTTAATTTACCTAATAAAAATGTTACGCGTTACTTTATGAGCACACACAAAACTATTGTATTTTTGTCCACCCTGTACCAATTGGAATCAACATGTGATACATTTTTGGAATCAGCTCAGCTAGAGTAATCCGAAAATTGAGACAAAATGGGGGTGTTCCATTAAAAAAAAAGGACGGTGACGTCATTACTCGAACGTAATTCACCCTGTATATTATATTATTATTTTAAAATACGGTAAATTAACATCAAAAATCGACGTGTTTCAGGATTATTTCTTAAAATGACCTGTTTAGCTAAAAATGAATTTGTTCCATACTTTACGGACACACTGTATAATAGCTATTGATGCTAAATAAAGTTCTATTCTATTCTGGCACACGCTTGGTATCGGTCTTCTCGAACACCGAGAGTCTTCTAGACATCTAGAAACAGGTGCAAAAAGTTTCTGATCATTATATACTAGGTCGGGCGGACCGCGGGAGGACAGTTAGTTGTTGTTCCGGAAAGTGAAAGGTCGGAGAGTATAGAAAACAAAGTGTTTCAGATACCTTGTCGTGGAGATATTTCAGTAGTGAACTGTGATTGATTTGATCAATTGTCAAAGTGAATTATTGTTTTGTGTTTGTGAAGTATAAATAAAGGGAGAATAATTAGTTTGGTATTTTAATAGTCACGAACCACAGATTCTTAGCAGTTGGTGTCAGAAGTGTACGTAGTTTTGCATATGATTTGAACTGCTAAACAAAACTGAAGTGTGTGTGCACTCGCGTTCGCCGTTTTTGATGGAAAAGACTTGTTTGTCAAACAATACAAAAAAATGCTAGTGTTATGAACCATTCGATTTAAACTCAAGTAGGAGAGATTACAAGTACTTTTAAAAACATCAGTCGTTAGAACTAACGAATGCGATAAATTCAAAATAAATAATAAACCAATGTTTCATTTTTATAGAAATATTTGGGAAAAAACACGGATGAATTCGAAATCCGAATTAAATAAGGAAATGAAATGCAATAAAGAACTATGGTATCCGTTTCCATACCTTATCTCGCAAGTTATGGATTTTTCGGAAGATTTGGAACATATAAAAACTGTCCTCAAAATTACATTAGTTGTCCAAACCCACAAAATTAATTACTATATATGCGCTGTAAAATATTTTCCAAACATTACTATTTTTCCATATTTCATACGAGATCAAACTACAGAATGGAGATTTTGTCATATAAAGTGAAAGCTTCATTTCAATATTTCCCTATTACACATTTGAAAACTGAAGTTAAAGTTGATTCACAACAAAAATAATTTAATTGCCAATTCACCTCTCAATTGGTAAATAAGTAGTTATTTGTGCAACCAGTTGGGAAAAGCACGAGCGGATTTCTGCCGAACGAGCGACGCGAGTTCCGCAAAAGAAAGCGAGTTACGATAAAAAAAAATTAACAAAAAATTAAACCGACGAACTACAGAACTGAAAAGTAAAAAATAAAATAAACCTTCTTAGTCTCAATAACTAAGCTCCGAAACTAATGTAAGTAACTAATTTTGAGTCGGCGCCAAACAAACAAGCAAATGAATTAGATAAGACGTAAAATGATGTCATCGAATTGCGCGGTGACATTCTGATAATTTTTTTTAAAATAATTTATTGATCTTTGTTGATTGTTCGTTTGGCACCTACTCAAAATTAGTCACTTACATTAGTTTAGGAGCTAGTTATTGAGACTAGGGTTTATTTAATTGTTTACTTTTCAGTTCCGTATTTCGTCGGTTTAATTTTCTGTTAAAAAGTTTTTATTTTTAAATTTTTTGTGGCTGATATCTACTAATTACTACCTACTTGTTTTTTTATTACTTCCAAAATACTTACTTACCCACCTTACTTTAACTATTACCAGTTAAATAATATGATTATCTACTTTTACTATTTGTTGTAATATAAATCATGTTTGTTGTTCTGGTTAGTTTATTTCATTACTTTGTATATCATTCCATCCTCTCATAGAATATAATGATTGTGACGGATGTAGGAGAACAAAAATAATGACATTAGCGATCTGTCATTGTCAACTACATATGTGTGCCAATGTTCACAAGTGAAAAATCAATTATTCCCTATTTTTCTACCCGTAAGGGTGGATAATTTCATTCGAAATCCGAATATGATCAACTATGAGGTATACCCTATCTAATAAAAAAAGAATCATCCAAATCGAAGAACCCAGTACAAAGTTATGCCTGATAGAATCGGTTAACGGACCAGAATTCAGAGGGTGAGTGATCAATATCCTTCATTTTGCTACCCTTAGGGGTGGATTAAAATTTTTAATTCAAATGGGATCACCTTCGAAGTACATTCTATCCACTGAAAAAGAGTTATCGGAATCGGACGTCCCAGTAAAAATATATACGCGTCGACTAGAGAACCTCCTCCTTTTTGGTTTCGTCGGTTAAAAAATAGTGTTTTCCAACGTGTTTCCCACAATATTCTTTCTAATTTTGAATATGATGTGATCCTTTTTAATTCATGTTAAAAATTAAAAAAAATAAAATAAAAAACGCGCATAACACTTTTAATTAATTTCGACAAAGCACCACACGCTTTTTGGTATAGTCGTTGAACATTTAAATTATTTTAACTTTTTAATGCGTTAAAAGCGATTTTTCAAATATATTTTATTTTTTATCTTTTAGTCTTGTAATAATTCTAACATATACCAATTTAAATTAAAAAAAAGTTTTGTCTGGTGTGGGGTTTCGAACCTTCGCTCCCTTTCAAGAACTAAACTTATACCTGGCGCCTAAGACCACTCAGTCAATGTAAGGATTGTTTGCAAGTTGGTTAGAAAGTCAGCAGGGGTCAATATGACCAATTGTTCAAATTGTGTTATTAATATTCATAATTAGTTTTTACCATATATATTATGTATTAAATTTGAATAAAATTAAATCTTTATAATAGGTACAAAGAATATAATATCAATAAAGAAGTACTTCAAGTAGTTTATTAGCCTTAAAATTATAACAATTTTTTTTTTCCTGTTTCTTGCAACTAATGGTGATACTTTTCAAAACTCGTTGACGTTATCAAATGTCTTACTTTTCATCACCAGTTGGGAAAAGTAACATTTTTCGCAACTGGTGATTTGATAACGTCAACGAGTTTTGAAAAGTGTTACTTCAGATGTCAATTTTTTTTTTATACGCTCCCCAAAACGGTGACTTTGAGAATTTAAAAAAATCCGTAAAATGCTACTTTTACGGACGTAAAGTGTTACCATGACGACACTTTACGAACTGAATTTTATTCATTCAAAAACATAACTCAACATGAACGGGTTTTTATAAATACTATAAAAACTATGAACCGATAACATTTTGCCGCAGAAAAGCTAGGAATTTTGATTTTTTAAGAATAAAATTGTCAATGGTTATTGTTGCGGTAGGTACAAACATGATGACTTTTACACTTTCTTTCTTCGAACAATCGCAAACAAAATGATCCACTTACAAGAGTACGAATAATGGTTTAGTTTGGGTTCAAAACAAGTTTCGATTTTCATACCTAAACCTACAGAGTTTGATTGGATGATAACTCAGAGCTCTGAGGATGATAACAATTTATATTTCATTTATTCCAAATGTCTCTTCTATTCAGGATTACCACGAAGTGAGCGACATCTAACATTCACGATTCGAATGTCAAACTAGGGGAAAACAGGATTTTGCTGTATACTGAATACATTTATAATTTTCTATCAAATTTGGAGTATATTTCTGAATGGTTGTCATATTTACTAACAAGTTTATTATATTAAACTATATATATATATCCCTATGTTAGTATAGTGACGTATACGGACATGTCATGGCCACCATTCTCTCTGGACACTGGCGGACTAGCGGACTCCGCACTCTGGTATCTGAGAGTTACAGGCTCTTGATTGTATATTGTACCACTCCGTATGTTACGCGGGCCACCTGTACTCATGTCCATGTACGTCGCTATGACACGTTAATGCTACGAGATTCTGATTGGTTAGAGCTTATTAGTAGCTCCTATTCAGATAACGTTTACTCTCTTTGGGTGCTGCCTACAAATATATTTGCGTATTGATAGCAGAAATAAAATCATAGTTCCTACATGAAGCATTCTTTGAAAAGCTTATACAAAAAAATATGGTATGCAACACATACGCGAATGGCTTTCGCGGACTCATCGTCATATTACGGACTCGGCTCGACTCGTAAACATTACGATTCGTCCGCGAAAGCCTCATTTTGCGTACGTACTTGTTACATAAACCACTATTTTTGTACACACTCCACAAAATGCCTACTTTGAATAATGAAAAGAGGCCGCAAAATGCCATTTTACCGGACTAGGCCGATAAAGTCCAAAGAGAGTAAACTGAATAGGAGGCACTAATAAGCTCTAGCCAATCAGAATCTTGTAGCATTAACGCATCATAGTGACGTACTTGGACATGAGTACAGGTGGCCCACGTAACATACAGAGTGGTCCAATATACATTCAAGAGCCTGTAACTCTCAGATATCAGAGTGCGGAATGCGCTGGTCCGCCACTGTCCAGAGAGAATGGTGGCCATGACATTACCATATACGTCACTATGACTCACAAATGATCTTTCATCTCTTTCTATTAGTGTCACCATTGTCTTATGGGGAATAGACTCTCCTATAACGTTTACTCTCTTTGGATAAAGTCGTAATGGCAACACTAATATTTGACAAATGTGTCATTGATAAACAATCGCTTGCTAGATTTTTGCACAACTTCCTTCATTTCCACTCTAATGTATGGATGGTGATTGAAAATGTATGCACGGCGAGGAAATATGTGTGGCATTTTTGTTCTGTTCATTTGGAAAGCTAATACAAAAAAATGTTGTATGCAACACGTACGCAAATGGCTATAGCGGACATCATTCCGATTCGTTCGCTGAAGCCTTATTTTGCGAACTTGTTACATGAACTACTATTTTCGATCACCAATGTACTACTGAATAAGAATAAGATTGATCGAAGCAAATATGACAGGTGTAGTGAATTAAGTTTATTATTGTTCACTGCTTAGGTAGACATCTTGATATTTACAGCGTCATCTCTCGGCGTATCACTGCAACCAACAAAAACACAATAATTTGGAAGAAGAATAGGCAGTCCATGTCACCCATATATTTATTAACTACGAATATTGATAACTAGCCATAAGAGCAATGTAATGAAAGTGAAGTCGCGTTATATATGTCTTCCCTTGTCATATTGGCAGCGCGTAGTTATGGCAACCGAACATCAACCAATACATGTCACGCCTCCATTTTCGCGTATGCGAATCTATCCAGCGTTGCCAATTAGAAAGAGTCCAAGCGATGGTCATGCTTCATTTGTTTTGGCTTCCCATTTGCTGTCTTTATTATCAATATTGGTACTCAATACATATATGACCAATACCACTTCTCCATTTTCACGCATGCGCATGTATTTATTGTTGCCGATTAGAAAGAGTCCGAGCGATCGGCATGCTTCATTTGTTTTGGCTTCACATTTGCTGTCTTTATTATCAAAATTGGTACTAAATACATATATGCATGTCACCGACTGATTAAGGTGTGCTTCGACAATTCGCTGTTGCGTTCAAATTAACAGTGCTGCTCCTAGGTGACGTATGGAGTTAGTAACAAGGCCTACCCAGAAGACTGTGTGAATGATAGAGTGCATTCACTATTAAGACAGCATGTTTATCCTTTCCCCTCTTAATGACAGTTCCTCTCGAAATTACCCGAAGCGAAATTCCATAGACGTACCAAATGATTTAGTAAAAGTTCACAAGACGAATAATGAATTTGATGGCATATGCCATAATTTCTTCTTTCGCTACTGAAAATCACTAACGGCAGACCCCAGAGCATTTTTGCGGGGTAACAGTGAACAAAATTGAATAAACTACACTAGAAACCCACTTATTGAGCTAACAAACGTAACCTTTTAACCGCTGCATGTCATGACACTGCTGCACACGATGACAATCGTGTCCACTCGTTTTTCTCTGATTTTCCGCAAGAAGGAATGTCCTGAATGCGCCTAGAGGATTTAGAGAGAGAGACTGATTAAGGTTAGGTCTATTTGAGGTTAGGTGGGGTGTGGGGTATTTACTTGTATTTTGCAGTACACAATATTTTGTGTCTCAGTAATATATCCATTTGGTTGGGTCTTTCAAATAGTTTAATAGAAAGAGAAATAATTTATCGTTTCTCTTGGAATACTGCCATTTTTACAAAGTGACAAATAATGTTTTATCTTATTGGCTTAGGATTAGGAGACTGTAAAGATATTACGGTAAAAGGACTGGAAATAGTTAGGAAATGTGATAGAGTTTATTTGGAAGCATATACATCAATATTAACATGTGGCACAGAAGCCCTGGAAAAGTTCTATGGACGAACATTAATTGTAGCCGATAGAGATTTGGTTGAACAAGGTGCAGATGCTATATTGGCCGGATCGGACGAACAAGATGTAGCACTGCTTGTAGTTGGAGATCCCTTTGGAGCAACAACCCACACCGATCTCATTTTAAGGGCAGAAGAAAAAGGCATTAAATTCCAAGTAGTGCACAACGCTTCTATAATGAACGCTGTTGGTTGTTGTGGTCTACAATTATACAGTTTCGGTGAAACTGTGTCAATACCTTATTGGACGGATAATTGGCAACCTGACAGTTTTTTCGAAAAAATCAAAAGGAACTACCAGAATAATTTGCATACCTTATGCCTGTTAGATATCAAAGTAAAAGAACCTACGATAGAAAGTTTAACAAAAAAGAAAAAAGAGTATATGCCCCCGAGATTCATGTCTGTTGGTGAAGCATCTGACCAACTACTTCAAATTATTCAAAGAATACAGAAGTCTGGTAAAAGTGATGTTATAACAGAGGATACCCTGTGTGTTGGACTAGCAAGAGTAGGTTCAGAGACCCAACAAATTGTTACCACTAGTTTAGAAAAGATGGTCAAAGTTGACTTAGGAGGACCTTTACATTCACTTGTCATTGTTGGGCCAACGATACATCCATTAGAAAAAGAATATTTAGATCAGTTCGGGTTATGACTTCAATAAAAAGAAAATACCCAAAATCATTTTTCATTTACCTGCATATTTGCATTCCCATCAAGGGTTGTCCTGAACCATTCTGCAGCATGGAAGACATTTCATCTGAATGAATGTCAAATTGATCATTTGTCCTTGGATTTGTGTACAGCCTTTAATACTGCTGACAGGGAAATCTTACTCAAAAAATTAATTTATTTTTATCTTCTAAAGTGGTTTCAATACATGTATCTCTTGTTCAGCTTTATATAAAAAATATTTCCTCTGACATCCTTTCCCCAAAAAATAAATGTCAATATGCGAGCTGGTCTATAGAGATTATCGTTGAATCAACAGGTAACCAATATTTGCAATGCATACCTTAAAAAACTTTTTAACACGTTGACTGCCAACTACGAGGTAACTCGTAGATTGCGTTCTTGGCTAGGACGCCGACTACGAGTTATCTCGTACTATGTTTACTTACCATTTTTGCGCAGCTACGATGAAACTCGTAGCATATCAGTGCTAATATGGATAGATGGCTTCTGGGAAGAAAACAAAAAATCAATGCTGAACATGAACAGAAATTTTATTAACAATAAATCAAGAAGTAAAAAAATATTTTTATTGTTTGTGAAACTTTTTAAAACAATCTTCCACGCAAAGGGCTGGCTTCTCTTCACAGATCGGACAAAAATAATGCGTTTCTCGGCGTTTTTTTGCTTGGGTACATATACGACATGGCTTTGTCAGACGTTGTTTTTTTTCGGTAGGTGGCAGACTCTCTAAATAATGAAGCTCTTGCAATCTTATCTTTTTCGAAACTGGTTGAATCTCTTCTCCAATCAACGCGGCGACGAATTCTTCTCTAAACTTTATCAGTTTTATTTTAGAAGAAGTTACTTTTTGAAAAATTTTTGCGCATTGTGTAAATATATCTCTATAATATGTAGTGAAACCTTTTAGGCCATCTAATAGTCTTTCTTAGAGATGTGTAGATCGACAGCATTTGATCTGATCGGTCAATTCCAGACATTCCTTTATTGTAATCTCGAATTATATTCGGTTTCATAGAAAGTTTTCCATTGCGATTGGACACCTCTACCATTTCAACAACATGCATGTTTGAAATGGTAAGGACATCTCGTTTGTCCTTCCATTTGCACACAGTAACAGGTCCATTTTGCTGCCAAATACACTCTCCTTTTTTGAGTTTTGTACCACATCTCTGGAGTTTCCCTTTCTCTTATTTCGTAGAGTTCCACACACTTAAGTTTTTCTTGTAGTTAGTAAGTTAGTTAGAGTAACAGAATTATAAAAATTGTCCATATAAAGCGTGTATCCCTTATCGAGATAGTCCTCGAGTAAATGTAACACAACATCAGTAGTGTGACCTAAATCATGGTCAGTTTTCTCTGATTTTCCGCAGTAAATTTTGATTTTCATTACAAGACCGTCGGACTCACATAGTTCGTACAGTTTGACACCGTATTTGTGTTTTATTTTTTATGTACTGGCGGAAATGCAATCTTCCACGCCACAGCATCATGGATTCGTCAATACAAATATTTTTTATCTGGTACATAGTTTTCCGCATAATATTGTTGAAATGAGTTAGAATTGGTCTCACCTTGTATAACCTGTCGGCAGATGGTATTGTGTTATCAACCAAATGAAAATAGAAGTAACAACTGGAATCGATTTCGACTCATATTTGGCCAAAACATTACATTATATAGCTTGCTTGTGCTCCAGTAATGTTCAATTGATGGGAAAGAACAAGGCCCCATTTGTAACAAAAGTCCAATAAACACTTTCATCTCTGCAGCACTGGCGTCTGTCCACTTTGATACCCTGTTAGATTTTTTTTATTGCTGTGCGTTTTGCAATTTCTTGCAGCATATAAATTAGTTTGTTCGACCAGTAATGCAAGAAACTCTTCCGAAAAAATAAGTCAACCAGCGTTTGCACTGTAAAATTTGAGCGTATCAATTTCAAACCAACATTTTCTTGGAAAATAAATAGTTCAGGATTTTGTTGAATATCTGTCCACAAATTATCATTCGGATTTGATGTTGTTGCTTGGGGTTCATCATCATTATCATCTGGATCGGGAACAACTTCATCTTCAGGTTGGAGCGACTTCATCTTCAGGTTGGAGCGACTTCATCTTCAGGTTGAGACGACTTCATATTCACTATCACTTGAATTCACAGAAGGTTCATAATCGCTACTGTCGTTACCATCCTCCTCGTATCCATCCTCCTCGCCGAAAATCATGTCAAATTCTGAATCACTTAGATTAGCGTAGTACTCAAGTTCATTTTCAGTCATTGGTCTTTTCTTATCCATATTGGTTTCTTAATTTATAACAATAATTATAAAACAACACTCTCAAGAAAGACGTAAATGTGAAGCACTGGACAATATCTGATATACTACTGACCGAATATGGGCCATATATCTGATTCAGCTTTAGCGAGCGACAGGTCTAACGTGTCTGAGTGCAATTAACTTCGTAGTTGGCTTCCGCAAGAGATTTCTGTTACATAAGCCAACTACGAGATAATTCGTAAGACCTTTTTTTTTTTTTAAAATACATTTTATATGCTTCTTGATAATTACTATGTAATATAATTAGAGTTTTTAATAATATAAAATGATTAAATGAAATTGGCTTTTTAGACCGGAATTCTGAAAATTGCCGTGGCAGCCAACGTGTTAATAAAAAATTAAACCCACAAAAAAATAAACTGAAAAGCAAAAAATAAAATAAACTTTTTTAGTATTAATAACTAAGCTCCTAAATTTTAAGTAACTAATTTTGAGTAGGTAACAAACAAGCAGCGATTTTTTATTCTTGTGTATATCTTAGAGAAAAATTAAAAAAGAATTGAAGTTGTGGAGCCTGTGAAGGTTTATCAAAAGACCTATAGTTTGCCGATATTACTATGAAAATTAAAGATTGAGATTTTTTTTTAATTCAACTACTGGACCAATTTGGCCCATTTTCGAACTTATCCGAGGCATTGATGGAAAATATTTTTGTGGCAAATTTGTTTTATTTGTTGAAAAATGTGGCATCCACTTTGTTATATATTTCGTTATATCACATATATATATATATATATATATATATATATATATATATATATAAATATATATATATATATATATATAAAGGTATATACAGATATATAATCTTGCGAAATGATGGTATTTTTTGTTTCTGGGGACCATGATCGGCGAAGATATATAAAAAAAAAAGTATTGTGATGACTGGACCAATAGGTAGTATTTATAATAATGAGTTTATTCAAAAGTAATAAATATGTTATACCTTCATAGGTGGTCATAATATGTTCATAGTACAATTTTACAAGTAATGCACCTAGGTGAGTTAACACCTGTTTGTGCAAGAAAATGGTAATAATTTCTATTGAAATCTACCTAAAAATAGGTACGCATCGACTAGAGAACATCCTCTTTTTTCGTCGGTTGAAAATTTAACAACTGTTTGTGAACAACTCCTTTGAAATTCATTTGATAGAATAGATATGTAGACCATAATATTTTAACAATGTTCAATAAAATTTTATTTTTATATAAGTGAGTTCTACTTTTCAATTAATCTACCTGAGTTATTCGCTTACTTTATCATAAAAAGTTTTCACACATAAAACAAAGCAGATAAATATTTGCGAAATTGATGGAGCTATCAATATTTCGTGAATAAAGATCGATTCATGCTCAGAAATACTTGTTTTTGAGATGGAGGTTTTTTCCAAAATGTCATTAGTTGGGAGATTGACACATTATTTTGTCGTGAAATCCACTTCCAATCAGATTGCGTTTATATTTAGTTAACATCATTACTTGTATCATTTTGAATTTTTGGAATGATTTACCACACCGAAGGCTTCAAAGTTGCAACGTTTAACACGTAATCCCTATAGTGAGCTACCGCGGTACTAAAAGGTACGTAACAAATTTTATAGAAAAAATTAAACACGCGTTATTTAGTTATTTTCATAAGAAGATTCTAAATTATTGCGTATGAGAAGTGCAAGAGGGGGAAGGCTGAGAATCTTGGCAACGCCTCAAGCGAGCGCTCGTGATTCAAATAAGCGAGAGAGCAAGGGTCTTGCTGTTTTGAATTGAACTGTGTTTTGGAATGTACATATTTATGAATAATAATTGTGAATAATTTCGTTAATATATACAGATGCACTTTAAACATATTACAATAGGAATAGATATAAAATAAAATGTAGTTTTAGTGAGTAACGGCAAACAACAGTGCATAAACTTTATTTTATTTATACATTTTTACAACATAATTTGAATATTTTTAAACATAAACAAAAATGATTCAGGCTAATAGAATATAACATATAAACCTACAAAAAATATAAACAACAATGAATGTAATATTATTTATTTTCAACTATTATACTAAATATTGACTAAACATTCATTCTAATTCATTAATGATTTTAGTTAATGCTTTCCTATTTTTAGTAACTCTAGGTTTTCCATTCTCCAATATTTCAGTTAGGTGATTAATCACAGCTTCTTCTCCTTCATGGTGATACATTTGTTGCAGAAAATCGTATGTTATATTTTGTTTTGCCATTTTTTTCAATAAATGTTGTGATATGACCTTTTTTAAGGCACTTAAATAAGGTAAATTACAAGATATTATTTCGTTCTCAAGTCGCTCTGAAATACATTCTCTATATGATTTCATGTATGTTGATAATTCTGACTCTTTATCAATGAAACGAACTAATTTTTGCAGAATTTGTACATCATACATCGCTTCGTGGAAATTATCTGATGTTTCGTTTGGTATTAAATCTTTGGCTAATTTTGATAGCTGGAACATTCCTGGCCCTTTTCGATCTGGATACGTTTTTCTAAAAATAATTAAGCTATCCACAAACCCTGCTATCATGGTAAAATCTTCAATTAAATTATTATTAATGATTGCTCTTAGTAATCTAGGCGCATCAAATCTCGCATTATGTGCAACGAGTAAATTTGGAGTTGTAGATACATTTAAAAATTCGTTAAATGCTACCAAACAATCTACTAAATTTAGTGAATCGACTTGTACATCATTCAAATATAATTTACCAGAAATTGTACTCAATCCCGTAATTTGTGTTACCATAGGATTGATCTGCTGCGTAGGGGTAACATATATATTAAATTCTCTATTTTCACATTTGGCGGCGATTTGTAAAATTTCATCAGTCATGCACAATCCAGATGTTTCTAAATCAAAATAAACTATGGAATAATTCATTGATATTGATTCGATGTTTTTTAATAATAGTGATGATGCTCTTGATTCGATAATTCCAACTTTTGGTTGATATGTTACACCTTCTGACTTTTCCTTCAATTTTCTTAACTGTTCTGTTTTTCTGGCCAATTCAACTCTGCACAACTTTTTTTCTCTTGATCAGTCTTCTTTTTTTCTTATCAGAATCGTATCTTTGAGCATATGTAGCTGTATGACTACCTGGCTCCAAATTCAATTTTTTTCTTATATTCAATAACGATACATCGCCAATGTTTTTAGAGCAAACTGCACTGGCTACTCTGTAATCTGCAGACGCACTTCTACACACATTTAGACTTTGGTGCTTTAGATAAGATAAGATATTTATTGACCTTCAGATAATTACAAAAATGTTTATGATACAAGTTCACAACATAAAGAAAAGAAAAAATATAGGTAGTAAAATATGTACAAATATAACTATACAGTTTTCGATCCTAGGAGTGTATACACATATACACACATATATATATATATATATACATATATATATATATATATACATTTATATATATATATATATACATTATATATATATATATATATATATACATTTATATATATATATATTAGAAACAAAACTACGCTATTAATCAAGCCCTAAGACTGAGTAGGAAATATATCCATACATGGGAGAAGACATCTTCAATAATATAAAGTGGGTTTGCGAGCAGTGATTTTTTCACGTGGTGTTTTAATTTTTTTATTGTGAAAGACTTCCACTCCGCCGGTATAACATTGTACAGTGTAATTGGTAGATTTTTTTTTGGTGTGTTACTCTAGGATCTATAATTTTTGTTGAGTATTTTTTAAGTTTTTCCCCTAGTATTCGCATTTTTATTTTTGTGTTTCCATAAGATGGCTTTTGTGATATATATATATATATATATATATATATATATATATATATATATATACATGGAACTGTTAAAATTAGCATCTTCATAAACAATGGTTTGGCATGTTCCCTCTGACCAGCTTTTGTCATAGTTGTAACAATTTTTTTTTTACTTATAATAACTGATGACACGTTGAGCTTTTGCCCCATAGTAATATGTCGTACATTAAATGGCAGTGGACCATACCATAGTACACGGTTTTCAGTACATCAATAGAAATTGACTTTTGGACAGATTTTTTTGCAATTCCTGGATGTGTTCTTTCCAGTTTAGGTCGGGATCTTTGTGAAAATCTAGTAACTTGATTGATGGATCATTTGCTGTGTCTTTATTTTTAGAGGTTATTTCTTTGTTTTATTTTTATTCAAGGATAGGATATTTGCATTGAAGTAAGCTTCACTTCGCGACAGGGACTCACCTGACATTCATCTATCTCTTCTAGATTCTTGTCGCTTATTAGAAATGTTGAGTCGTCTGCGTACATCAACACATCTGCAATATCTATGAAAGTTGGCAGATTATGAACAACAGTGGCCCCAGTACTGAACCCTGAGGAACATGTTTTTTAATTTTAGTAGTCCTGGAGAACACGTAATGGTAGGACATGTATTATTGTCTGTCTGTAATGAATGCTTCAATGGCTTTTCCAATAGAATGCTATGTGAGACACTTTCGAAGGCTTTCGACAAGGCGCATAGGATAGAACGAGTATGTATCCCTTCATCTTGATTTTTTGCTATTGAGTGGACTATTTCAGTAACAGCTTGTGAGGTTGATCTAAGTGATCGAAAGCCATATTGATGGTCATCAAGATATTTTCCCCTTTCCAGAAAGCTTGTTATTCTGTCCTTGATAATCACTTCAATTATTTTAGATATTATTGGGGTAATTGTTACAAACCTATAATTATCAGTCATCAATATCTCCTTTTTTGAAAATTGGGGTGGCTCTACACAGTTTCATTAACCAAATGTGCAAGGGGTCTGCTTAGAAATTCCGGTATGAGTTTGATTATTTTGGAGCTTATGTTATTTGCATCCATGCTTGAGCTATTTTTGAGTGCTTTTATAACACTTGTCATTTCCTTTTTCATTCGTGGGACTCAAGAATACAGAGTCTTTCACCGTGGCTTTTACGAGCTTATCCCCTTAAAGTCCCATGGAAGGTATTTGTTTAATAATGATATCAATCATTATGGAGCCAATTCACAGAAATAATTCGCAGTACCTAAGGCAGGTATTGTGATTTTTTCTGATACCTCATTTACCCATGTCGTAAGATACAATTATAATTATAATATTTCCAACTGCGGCATCATAATGAGTAGAAGCTTTGCGCACCTAACGAATCTGAATTGCGAAGGATATCTAGGTCTGGATAAATATCTTCAACAATGTTGGGTGGCCTAGAGAAACATAGGTAGTATGAGTTTAAAAAAAATATATAAGTTTTTAGACATCAATATAACTCATAAATTTTATAAATTGTAGAAAATGTAAAAGTTATTATTGGCATGTAATGAAGAAAACTTAAGAGTTAAAAAAGAAAATGGTAATAATTTCTATTGAAATCTACCTAAAAATATGTAAGCATCCTTTTTCGTTCGTTAAAAATTTAACAACTCTTTGTGAACAACTCCTTTGAAATTCATTTGATACAATAGATATGTAGACCATAATATTTTAACAATGTTCAATAAAATTTTACCCCAATAAGTGAGTTCTACTTTTGAATTAATCTACCTGAGTTATTCACTTACTTTATCATAAAAAGTTTTCCCACATAAAACAAAGCAGATAAATATTTGCGAAATTGATGGAGCTATCAATATTTCATGAATAAATATCGATTCATGCTCAGAAATCCTTTTTTTTTGAGATGGAGGTGTTTTCCAAAATGTCACTAGTTAGGAAATTGACTCATTATTTTCATATTAAGGTAGTTGTGAAATCCACTTCCAATCAGATTGTGTTTATATTTAGTTAACATCATTACCTGTATCATATTGAATTTTTGGAATGATTTACCACACCGAAGGCTTCAAAGTTGCAACGTTTAACATGTAATCCCTATAGTGAGCTGCCGCAGTACTAAAAGGTAAGTAACAAATTTTATAGAAAAAATTAAACACGCGTTATTTAGTTATATTCATAAGAAGATTCTAAATTATTGCCTATGAGAAGTGCAAGAGGGGGAAGGCTGAGAATCTTGGCAACGCCTCAAGCGAGCGCTCGTGATTCAAATAAGCGAGGGTCTTGCTGTTTTGAATTGAACTTTGTTTTGGAATGTACATATTTATGAATAATAATTGTGAATAATTTCTTTAATATATTGTTGTTTTGTAAAATTGTTTTTGTAAAATTGTTTTTAACCGCTTTCTTAGTTGTTTGACCAACCCTCAGAAGTTAATGAAAACTTGTACGAGTTAAGATCACGGGGACCTTACCTTTTATAGTGGGATCCGAAACCACTCTTGGGACCTTGAAAAAAAAATTTCACCAGCTGCGGGAATCGAACCCGCGCCAGGTGGAAACAGTTGACACGAGACCGACGCTCGTTCCACTGAGCCACAAGCCCCGTAGATGCACTTTAAACATATTACAATAGGAATAGATATAAAATAAAATGTAGTTTTAGTGAGTAACGGCAAACAACAGTGCATAAACTTTATTTTATTTATACATTTTTACAACATAATTTGAATATTTTTAAACATAAACAAAACTGATTCAGGCTAATAGAATATAACATATAAACCCACAAAAAATATAAACAACAATAAATGTAATATTATTTATTTTCAACTATTATACTAAATATTGACTAAACATTCATTTTAATTCATTAATGATTTTAGTTAATGCTTTCCTATTTTTAGTAACTCTAGGTTTTCCATTCTCCAATATTTCAGTTAGGTGATTAATCACAGCTTCTTCTCCTTCATCGTCATACATTTGTTGCAGAAAATCGTATGTTATATTTTGTTTTGCAATTTTTTTCAATAAATCCAGTGATATGACATTTCTTAAGGCACTTAAATTAGGTAAATTACAAGAAATTATTTCGTTCTCAAGTCGCTCTGAAATACATTCTCTATATGATTTCATGTAAGTTGATAATTCTGACTCTTTACCAATGAAACGAACTAATTTTGGCAAAATTTGTACATCATACATCGCTTCGTGGAAATTATCTGATGTTTCGTTTGGTATTAAATCTTTGGCTAATTTTGATAGCTGGAACATTCCTGGCCCTTTTCGATCTGGGTACGTTTTTCTAAAAATAATTAAGCTATCCACAAATCCTGCTATCATGGTAAAATCTTCTATTAAATTATTGTTAATAATTGCTCTTAGTAATCTAGGCACATCAAATCTTGTATTATGCGCAACGAGTAAATCTGGAGTTGTAGATAAATTTAAAAATTCTTTAAATGCTACCAAACACTCTACTAAATTTTGTGAATCAACTTGTACATCATTTAAATATAATTTACCAGAAATTGTACTCAATCCCGTAATTTCTGTCGCCATAGGATTGATCTGCTGCGTAGGGCTAACATATATATTAAATTCTCTATTTTCACATTTGGCGGCGATTTGTAAAATTTCATCAGTCATGCACAATCCAGATGTTTCTAAATCAAAATAAACTATGGAATAATTCATTGATATTGATTCGATGTTTTTAATAATAGTGATGATGCTCTTGATTCGATAATTCCAACGTTTGGTTGATGTTACACCTTCAGACTTTTCCTTCGATTTTCTTTACAGTTCTGTTTTTCCGGTCAATTCAACTCTGCGCAACTTTTTTCTCTTGATGTTAGCATCAGTCTTCTTTTTTTCTTATCAGAATCGTATCATTGAGCATATGTAGCTGTATGACTACCTGGTTCCAAATTCAATGTTTTTCTTATATTCAATAATGATACCTCGCCAATGTTTTTAGAGCAAACTGCACTGGCTACTCTGTAATCTGCAGACGCACTTCTACACACATTTAGACTTTGGTGCTTTAGATAAGATAAGATATTTATTGACCTTCAGATAATTACAAAAATGTTTATGATACAAGTTCACAACATAAAGAAAAGAAAAAATATAGGTAGTATAAATATGAACAAATATAAAACAATACAGCTTTCGATCCTAGAAGTAGTGTATATACATACACATATACACACACATATATATATATATATTAGAAACAAAACTACGCTGAAAAGGGAAACATTCTCAATTGAATGTTGATAGAAAGATTCCACATCTGATTTTATGAACATTCTGTTTATATTTTCAACAAATCAATACTACGCTATTAATAAAGCCCTAAGACTGAGTAGGAAATATATCCATACATGGGAGAAGACATCTTCAATAATATAAAGTGGATTTGCAAGCAGTGATTTTTTCACGTGTGGTGTTTTAATTTTTTTATTGTGAAAGACTTCCACTCCGCCGGTATTGGGTTGTACCTTTTAATTGGTAAATCGCTTCATTGTTTTGGTGTAGTTACTCTAGGCAGTCTATACAGTTCTTTGTTGCGAGTATTGTACTTGTAAGTTTCGTTACCCGTAGTATTCGCATTTTTATTTTTGTGTATCTTTAAGATGGCTTCTGTGATATATATATATAAATATATATATACATGGAACTGTTAAAATTAGCATCTTCATAAACAATGGTTTGGCATGTTCCCTCGGACCAGCCTTTGTCATAGTTGTAACAATTTTTTTTTGACTTATTAATAACTGATGACACGTTGAGCTTCTGCCCCATGGTAATGTGACGTACATTAAATGGCAGTGAACCCTACACGGTTTTCAGTACATCAATTGATAGTATTTCTCTGAGATTTCTCAATAGAAATTGACTTTTGGACAGAATTTTTTGCAATTCCTGGATGTGTTCTTTCCAGTTTAGGTCGGGATCTTTGTGAAAATCTTGTAACTTGTTGATGGTTTGGTTTTTTTTAAGGTTATTTCTTTGTTTTATTTGTATTCAAGGATAGGATATTTGCATTGAAGTAAGCTTCACTTCGCGACAGGGACTCACTTGATATTCATCTATCTCTTCTAGATTCTTGTCTCTTATTAGAAATGTTGAGTCTTCTACGTATATCAACACATCTGCAATATCTTTGAATGTTGGTAGATCATTCAGATAGATTATGAACAACAGTGGCCCCAGTACTGAACCCTGAGGAACACCATGTTTAATTTTAGTAGTCCTGGAGACCACGTTATTGTAGGATATGTATTATTTTCTGTCTGTAATGTTTGTTTCAATGAGTCGAAGAACTGGTCCAAGTATCCCATATTTATAGAGCTTTTCCAATAGAATGGCTATGTGAGACACTTCCGAAGGCTTTCGACAAGGCGCATAGGATAGCACGAGTATGTATCCCTACATCTTGATTTTTTGCTATTGAGTGGACTATTTCAGTAACAGCTTGTGAGGTTGCTCTTAGTGATCGAAAGCCATATTGATGGTCATCAAGATATTTTTCCCTTTCCAGAAAGCTTGTTATTCTGTCCTTGATAATCACTTCAATTATTTTAGATATTATTGGGGTAATTGTTATAAACCTATAATTATCACAGTCATCAATATCTCCTTTTTTGAACATTGGGGTGGCTCTACAGTTTTACTAACCAAATGTGCAAGGGGTCTGCTTAGAAATTCCGGTATGAGTTTGATTATTTTGGAGCTTATGTTATTTGCATCCATGCTTGAGCTATTTTTGAGTGCTTTTATAACACTTGTTATTTCCTTTTTCATTCGTGGGACTCAAGAATGCAGAGTCTTCCACCGTGCATGGCTTTTATGAGCTTATCCCCATAAACTCCCATGGAAGGTATTTGTTTAATAATGATATCAATCATTATGGAGCTGAATTCACAGAAATAATTCGCAGTAAGGCAGGTATTGTGATTTTTGCTGTACCTCATTTACCCATGTCGTAAGATACAATTATAATTATTATATTTCCAACTGCCGCATCATAATAAGTAGAAGCTTTGCGCACCTAACGAATCTGAATTGCGAAGGATATCTAGGTTTGGATAAATATCTTCAACAATGTTAGGTGGCCTAGAGAAACATAGGTAATATGAGTTATTAAAAAATATATAAGTTTTAAGACATCAATATAACTCATAATGCTGGTGAAAGTGCACAAAATTTCATGTATTTACTTTAAATAACATCCTTCGATGGAAATTTTACATTGTGTTCGTTACCTAATTTCACCAAATAATGTTCACTCCACATAAGAAATAAGTGATATTAGGTATTTTATTTAACTGAATACTTTTTCTGTAAGAAACGTATATTATTGATGTATGTTATCGTATCCATAATAATACATTTAGTAGCAAACCAGTCATCCTACAATTTGAACAATTCATGCCTACAAATGGAACATTAATAAAACTTTTCTTCAAAGGATGAATCTGACATTCATTATTCATTTAAAGTTATATATATATATATAAATATATACAAAACTAAGGACATTGGGGTAAGCAACAATGAAAAAGTAAACTCTTTAAGGTTTATGCAAGCTTTCGGAAATGTTTATTTCCATCATTAGGGAGGCTACAATAGATGAAAAAAAACCAATAGTAATACATATTCAAGTGCGAAACAAGATATCAATCAAAATTGACAACAATGTAATATCAAATAATAGTTCTTTTTAACATTACCGCCACCTGGTAACATCAGTTGGTACTAATCTAACAGTTGACACCACTGTAACTATTTCCAAGTGACACCCTTCAGGTGTCGTTGGCTTAAATATAATTGCGGGATTTATTCCTAACCTGTCAGTTTCACTTGTCACACCAGATAGAGTACACATTTATATTTAAATAATTTTTAACAACGCTAATGTGGTCGTAGTAACTTTGAACTTCGTTTTATTCCTTGATCTATGTTTTCTTTTGTATCACTAGGTTAGATTAATATGTTTAACATCATTGAAACCAACCTCAACAAAGTTGTAAGTAACATAATGTTTCGCACTTGAATATGTATTCTCATTCTTATTAATGAATATCAGATCGCTTCGTAACAAAATTGATGACATTACTTTATTGATTGAGAGCACAGAAAAGCCAGACTTAATGCTGATTACTGACCACTGGTTAGAAATGGATGAGCCAGTAGCATTGCCTGGTTACAGTGTTGGTGCGAAATACTGTAGGAGTAATTCCGAACATGGTGGTACCCTGATTCTATTAAATGAAAAAAGTGCCCATATGACACTAGATAAGGTAAGCAAATATGACGACCTACTAATAGAAAAAGAATTTGAATTTTCTATAGTGTATATACGAAAAATTAATATATAATAGTCTGCATTTATAGCCCCCCTAATAATAACAAGATAACATTTCTAAATAACCTTGAAATATTGCTGAATCACTTTCCTCCAAATACCAATATTATGCTAGCTGGAGACTTCAACATAAACGTCGATGACAATGAATCAATGGCCACAAAAATATTAAAAAACGTATTAACATCATTCAATCTGAAAATGCATATCAATCAACCAACACGTATTACAGAGTTATCGGCTACTACAATAGATTACATCTGTACTAACCTCGCTGAGGAGAACATTAGGAGCTCCGTAATACCAGTTGGTTTTTCTGATCACTGAGTGTAAAATATGATTTTAACGAGAACGTAAAGAATAAAAATGGGAAAAAAGGAAGTTTTGGTAGAATTTATAGTCTCAAAAACTTCAACATATTTAAACAATTGTCTAATGAAGTTGGGTGGAGTACGGTGTTGAGTTCTGACAACCCTCTATGCTCATTTCAAGTTGATTGACACTCTCAATGCAAGCTTCTCAATCTGCAGAATTAAAAAGAGAAATAAACCGAAAAAATCTTGGATCACCAAAGGTATAAAAAAATCAGCAAAAAATCTGAGATCTTTACTAATCTTAAAAAAATTTACAAAAAATGAATCATTCCTAAACTATCTTAATAAATATAGGTCAACTTATAGAAAAGTCATGAAACTTTCTAAAAAAATATATTATAAAAAAAGGCTTTCAGAAGCAAAAAATCAGAGTAGAGAAAACTGGGCAATTATAAATAGTCTGAGAGGTAAATCTGGCCATACTTCCACTCAGTTACTTATGGATCCAAATTTGCTGAATGATTACTATTGCTCAGTAGCTGAAAAAATAACCTCTAATTTGGAACCACAAAATGATCCAATGTCATATATGTCAGGAATGTTCATTCCGGAGACATTTTCCTTTCTACCAATAAATCGGCATGATTTACATGATACGTTTAAAGAAATCAAAAAGAAAAAATCGTGTGGTGAGGATGAAATATCACTAAATATACTAATAAACCTCTCGGATGAGGCTCTTGACACCCTTGCAGAGGCAATAAATATTTCATTTGCTACAGGCAGATTTCCCTCCAGTCTGAAGTTGTCTGTTGTATTTCCATTATTTAAAGGAGGAGTCCCATCAAATCCAGCAAACTTTCGCCCAATTTCTCTTTTATCCACACTATCAAAAGTAATTGAAAAATTAGTGAAAAAACAAATTTGCAGCTTTCTAAGCAAACATAATATTTTGTCACCATGCCAATTCGGCTTTCAGAACTCTAAAAATACAAATGATGCTCTTTTCACATTTTTAGAAAATCTTTATGTGAAGCTTAATACTGAGGATGTAGTCTTTTGTGACTTTTCAAAAGCATTTGACTGGGTCAATCATGAACTGCTTTTGAAAAAAATGAACAAATATGGTTTCAGAGGAATTGCTTGGGATTGGTTCAACTCATATTTGTCAGGACGCTATCAAATTGTACGCAGCGATGGGAAATACTCGGAAATTGGCAGCATAATCCATGGAGTACCTCAGGGTTCGGTTTTGGGCCCGGTTTTGTTTTTGCTTTACATAAATGATTTATCCACTATAGATATTCATGGGAATTTTACTATTTTTGCTGACGACACTACGTTGTTGTGGAATGGGAAGGATACAGACACTTTGAAAAAAAATATTTCCATTGACGTCGATAAAGTAAAGCAATGGTGTGATGCCAACTTCTTGTGCTTTAATATATCAAAAACCAAAATACTATGTTTCAGATTTGGCTTTGATGACCTGACCCTGGGTAACCAGGCAATAATAAATAGTGAATGTAGTAAATATCTAGGATTACTAATCGATCATAAATTGAAATACATGGACCACATATCAAATCTGAACAGAAAAATAGCATCAGGCTGTTTTGCGGTTCGAGTGGTATTTCATGAACTAGGTCAAGATTTAGCAAAGATAACATACTCGGCACTCGTTGAGTCCCATATAAGATATGGTATCGCATTCTGGGGATTCTGTAGCTCCCAGCTGTTAAATTCAGTCTTTGTTCTACAAAAAAGAGCACTCCGTCATATGTGTGGTGCAAAACCGAGAGATCACTGTAGATTACTATTCAAAAATCAACAAATACTGACAGTTATTTGCCTTTTTGTACTGGAGACTGCTTGTTTAAACCATAAAAATATAAAAATACATGAATGTTAATAGACACAACACACGAAATGGTTTTCATCTGAGATTACCTATTCCAAGAACATCACTTATAAAAAACTCGATAATATATGAAAACTTGAAGATATATAATCACCTACCAGCAAATATAAAAAATGTATGTGATGACAAACAATTCAGGAAAGTCCTGAAAAGTATGTTTGCCACTAAAGCATACTATAATTTAGGGGAATTTTACTGTGATCAGCTATAGCTCAGAAAAAAATGTTTTATGTAATTTGTATCACATTCTGATCTTACAATTGTGTGACGGTGTGTACACCTACAACTATATTATATACATGTTTTTATTGTGTGACTATTTCATAAATTTAATTGTGACTGTAAATGCTTATGCCACTTTTGTTTTGTTTTACTAATGTATGTGTTTTTATAAGTATAGGTACATATAAGTTTTTATATTTACACTGGCTTTGTCAATAAGAATTATGTTCTTCGATAATAAAGCATATTTGATTTGATTTGATATTATTATTGGTTTTTTTCATCTATTGTAGTCTCCCTGATGATGGAAATAAACATTTCCGAATGCTTGGATAAACCTCAGAGTTAACTTTTTCATTGCTGCTTACCCCAAAATCCCTAGTTTTGTACCTAACTAGCCAGCAAATACTTCCCACACACACATATATATATATATATATATATATATATATATATATATTTATTCAGTTTGGATATCAATGTGTTTATCTAGCCCATTTTATGCTTGACAATGGAAATATTCGTAGAACTACAATTTTTTTCTCTACAGTTTTTCTTGAACTCGGTCAATAATGTTGATAACATGTTAATTAAATTTGGAAATATATGCCAGTTTTAACAAGACCTTTTTGACAACATTACATAGTTCCACTTACAAGTTTTTGAATGTTCTGTCACTAAGCGTCTTTCTTCTTCTGCAGCTGCTTTACAACTTTATGTTGCTACCTCTTCGATTGATGATCCAATAAATGTTTCATAGCGTTTGTATAAATATTTTGATATTGTAGGAATATTCATACAAGCTAGAAGTTTATTTAAAGCAGTGTCCCCATGCCAGAATGTAGAGCACCTGTACCCAAAGTATGTAAAGGTCATATTTTACTTTATTCCATATATTTAATAATATTATTTTATATTGAATATTAGTAAATGAAACTTACCGAGAGCAGTTGTAGTATTAACATCCAGATAAGTTTTTTTGTTTGATATTGTCGTTTTGCCAGTATGAAGCTTATAAATAATTTCGCACTTATCACAACGGATACTTGAAATTGATGCAAGTCCTAAATGTTTTTCTTTCAGCACATTCTCCAAACTCAAAACTTGGTGGCAGTTCCGACACAATTTTTCCCAAGTTCTTTGAGATCAACAATGTGATTTCCTTCACACACATAATTTTCATTAGACTGTTTTTTGTTCGTATTTCGAGCCTTACACAGTTCAGACAATTTATTTATCCTTTTTTCAACTTTTGCTTTAGCAAACCTACCATTTTTTGCGCGAAATCGGTCCATAGCTTTGACTGCTTGTTCATGAGTATCTTGAACAACTAAATGCGAGCGATCGTTGGATTGCGACGTTGCCAACAGTCCAGTCATGGCTTAGAAAAACTTCACAAGTGAGGCATACGGGGTAAAACAAGTGAGGCATACGGGGTAAGCCTATTTCAATCAATCAATCAAAATATGCTTTAATATCGGAAGAATACAATTCTCGTTGACAAAGCTTAAGGATACAACTACAATAGGTAATTTGAAATGTATACAATATAAAATAAGATAAAATAAAAATAAGTTATAAGATTTAACATTAATACTAGACAAGGACTTAAATTACAGCAACGGCCGAGTCAATTCAACATTACAAATAAATAAATAAGTTTATGTATATATGTATAAAAACGTTCTGTTAGCGAATAAAAATTACCCCTTGCATATAACAAAAAAACTATTAGAGAGTTCCTATCAGATAGAAAACAGTCTGTCTCTTTCAACAATACCCTCTCAGAAGACAATATTTTGAACATGGAGTTCCCCAAGGCTCTATATTAGGCCCTACACTTTTTTTAATCTACCTCAATGACCTATTTCATTATTCATATCCTACCAAATGTATTTGCTTTGCAGACGATACATCAGTAATAAACCACTTTTGGGGCTTTAAAAAAAAAATCACCGGCTGTGCTGTGAGTCGAACCAGCATCATTGGGTAGAAACAGTGGGCACAAGACTAACACTTGTACCACTGAGCCACTAGCACCGTTTTATTTTTATATATTTAAAATATCGGATTGTTTCAAACCCTGCCTTAACTGTTATATAATATAATTACCTACTTTGACAATTAATTGTTATATAACATAAATACTTATAAAACAACAATCTTTTTATACCAACATGAGTAGGCCTGCAAAAAATGCTGCTCCATGAGAAAACGCTATTTATAAAAATCGAATAATGAGAAGAAAAAAAAGGTTGGAAGCAAATAATAAGCCCAAACACGAGGTAGCTGCTGTAAACCGTTGGGGAGTTCCCTCAACTGTCTTCCGTCTCCATTACCAGATTAACTCCGTGCCTCCATTATGTTGTAGTGTCATCAGAACTACATATGTGTGCCAAGTTTCAACAGAATCGGTTCCCAGGTGTTATTTTTTTTTTCAAATTCAAATGGGATTAATATACCCTATTAAAAAAAAAGAATCATATAAATCGGATAACCCAGTACAAAGTAATGCATCGTATAATCGGTTAACAGGTAAAAATTCAGTGGGTGTACAATCAATCATTCCCTATTTTTAAGCGACTAAAAAAAAGGAGGAGGTTCTCTAATCAACGAATATATTTTTTTTTTGTATGACCACGTATAAATTTTCACAAAGTAGTTCGATTTTGATGATTCTTTTTTCATTGGTCCAATTTGAATTTGAAAAAAAATTCACCCTTCCCTTAAGGGTAGAAAATAGGGGATATTTATCGTTCACCCACCGAATTTGTACCTTTACCCTTAATCAAATCAAATCAAAATATACTTTATTGTCTGAGGAAACTTAGATCTTATTGACAAAGCTTAAAAGGAAAACAGACTCTTGGAGAGTAATTAACTATAACTATGTACACATTTAGGAGGTAATTATTATTATAACTAAAGATAATCATGTAAGTAACTGTACAGACACACTAAAATTCCGGGGTTACGGGGAGTAAATAATAACAAACGAACGAGCATATGAGTAAACAAGTAGGGAAATAGAAGCAATGGGGTACAAAAAACATGTTAAAATGGTTTACACGATTAATTAGAATATATAAAAGGTGTTTGTAAAGATACCTATTAATACTTAAAAAAACATAAAAATTACTTAAGAACTATTTTAGAGGGATGAGTTTTATCACCCCTATTATGGTGCCTAGTAGTAAACGAACTTCTCACAGAACTAAATGAGTCAGGACTGTATACACAAGCGTATGCAGATGACTTAGTCATTCTGGCTCTGCTAGGAGAAAACGTTATGACAGCTCTTGACAGAGAAGAACAGTGGTGTTCTGCCGGTGGGCTGAGAGTCACCCGGAAAAAGCGGACTTGGTACTTTTCACCAAGGAACGCAAAATAGGAACTCTTCCAGAGATACTAATCTCAGGAAGTCAGCTTCCATACAAAGCGTCGACCAAACACCTTGTTGTCACCATAAACTTCAAGTTGATCTGGAATGAGCAAATTGAAAATCGAACCAAGAAGGCTACTTGCTCCTAAGAGCCTTCGGTAATACGTGGGGCTTGACACCCAAAACCCCACACTGGATATATACGGCGATCATTCGCCCGACACTAACGTACACATCCATCCGTTGGTGGACCGGTAGTCTGGCTTATCTAGGAATAACAGGTGCCATAGGGACGACGCCTACTAGAGCTCTAGAAGTTCTACTAGGACTATCACCTCTGCACCTTGTCGTTGAGCATGAAGCCACGCTTACTGCATACAGACTCAAAGGCGCAAGCCAATGGATCGGTACTGATGCAGACCATGGACACTCAGCTATTTGGAACAAGGCAAAGGAAGGATGTCCAGTCCTATTAATGGAAAGAGACAGTACCCCACCTGTTCTGGATTTCAGGAAAGGACTCAATATAACCATCATCACAAGGGAGGAATGGAAAGACAATGCAGACCCCCAAACTATGGATCAACCTGTTACACAGATGGATCAAGATTTGGGGGAATGTCCGGCGCAGGGGTCTACAAAGAAGGAACAAAGAGATAAATCTCAGTTCCCCTAGGCAAATATGCATCAGTGTTCCAGGCTAAAGTATATGCCATACTCACCTGTGTCCAGGAAAACCTCGACAATAAAAGTCGAGGACCTACTGCTATCTATTCGGATAGCAAGGCGGCTATTATGGCATTAGGCGCAAATAGGATTGTATCCAAACTGGTGTGCAGGAACTCCATAGAAAGTTTATCGAAAACAAGCAAAGTCAGCCTCATATGGGTCCCAGGACATTCAGGTGTTCCCCGGAACGAAGAGGCAGACAGATTAGCCAAGATAGGATCAGGAAAGACCCCATTCGGACCGGAACCTATCTTGGGAATACCCAGCAGCCTGGCAATCTCAAGCGTGGAGGAACTGCTACAAAAGCAGTTCATTAAAACATGGCAAGAGGCGCCATGCATGAGGCAATCAAAGCTCCACATAAAGGGGCCATCAAAAAAAAATTCTAAAGAGATCCTGGCACTCAACAGACGGGACATCAAGACTGTGACTAGGCTCCTAACGGGACACAATCATATGATGGTGCCTGGAAGACGATGATACATCGTTGCACATCCTCACTGAGTGCCCCGCTTTGGTGCACCAGAGGGAGATCAACCTGTAAACATTTTCCCTACCCTGTGGGAGAAATGTTACGTTCCCGTTAGCTATGGTAGTCGGTGAGCCACGCAGTCAGGGTTAAATCCGTTCAGTCAGTATCTTACTGAAAAGAAATAATTTGGGCGCCACTCAAGCCAATAATACAAATACTACTGAGTTCAAAACCTTGTCTGACTCGAGAAAACAAGGATAGTAAATATAGCTGAAATTATTAAATATTTGCAAATATAAAACATCAATTTTCAACACATTTGGATACAACAATTACCAATGTTGAGACTCCCTTGAAGTAAAACAATACCTTACTTAAACCCTATATATTGAAACTCAAATATGTATTCAAAGAAAATGCAGGTAAATCATATGATGAAGAAATAAAAATAAATGGTTAACAGGCCTGAATCTATGGTGTGATAGTACCACTCCCACGATGTGTTCTACGCTGTTCAGTTTGATCATCACTAGGACTGCTGTATACCCCTCGTATCTTGGTGAAAAGTTGAAAGTGTGCACCAACCATTTCTTCGGAGGTTAGACATTCAAGCTACAACGCAGGCATGGCAAACTACGACGTCATCACAAGGTCACCGCTGACATGAATCCTTGAAAATCCCATAAATGATTCTTCCAACAAAATCGAGCAGCAAATTTCCAGTGAGCTACTATGCTCTCAAAACTACAATGCAGAACTTGTAAACTACAACGTCCATTCCAACATTTCGAATCACGAGGCTGTTCGTTACCTAGTCCATAAAAAAACGAAAATGGACTCTATCCAAAAACCCTATTCAAACAAAGAAAGTTAAGTTTCTTTCAAATGAATAAATTTCCTAAAACTTACCCCACACGGAGGGACGATCACAATTGTGGAAATATCAAAAACATCCTCGATGTATTTCCGAGGCAAAACCCAAGATTATCAAAACTCTTGACAATGGTCAATCTCTCAGTATCTCAACCCGAAACGAACCCTCGAGTGCAGTCGCACGAAGTCCCTTTTGACATTCCTGCAATCGGCGATCTTCTACATGGTCGCCATCTATCGACGAGTTTGAACCAGCGCAATGGTGAAATCTCTTAGTTAAAAGGAAATACAACGTTTCAGTAGTTGAAACCACTTTAAAAGCAAAGAAAATACTATATACATGTATCAGCAGACAACCACTTGTAGAAAGATACTTCCATATAGTGTTCAAACAAAACAAATGAACTGAAAATGTATCACCTCACATCCAGTGACTGTACTTAGTGAATGAATGAGAATTATCATTTCATATGGAACTCCTGTGGGAGTGTACACATCCAACAAGATAAACATTTAACTCTAAAATCAAATATTATCTTGTCCAGTGGACCTTAGGATTGGTGGCGACATCTTGGCTAAGATAGGAGAAACGCGCTAACCCTACTCTGGGTAAATCCAAACGCTACAAACCTTGGGAGCATAATTCTGAACCCAGAGGACGTCAAGGAGATTCAGCTGAGGAAATTGCTGAATTTCATAAAAGAAATCGGCATGCCCAGCTGATTTTCTCAGAGCAAGTGGGCGCACAATTGACCTAAATAGAGAGGCCTACGTGCACGGGGTGCTTCAAAATCGCCCACCTTGTGCGAAGAAGTATTTTAGAATAAATCTAGGTAACCGATTCTACCACTCATAACTTTGTACTGGGTTATCCGATTCAGGTGATTCTTTTTTTATTGCTAATGCTAGAAAAATAGGGGACGATTTATTTTTCATCTGTGAACCGATTCTATTGAAACTTGGTACACATATGTAGTTCTGATGACACTACAACATAATGGATACCTGGAGTCAATTGAGTAGGTAGTTATCAGTGAATTTTAACCACAAAAAATAAAAACTTTTTAACTTTTCCGAAATTGAGGAAAAAACTGAAAATCAAAAAATAAAACTTCCTAGTTTTAATAATAACTGAGCTCCTAAACTAATGTGAGTACCTAATTTTGAGTTGGCGCCCTACAAACAATCAACGAAAATCTTAGATTTCTATAAAAAAAATATCAAAATGCCGCCATGCATCCCGCTGCCATTATTTTACGCAGTTACTCACATTAGTTTAGGAGCTCAGTTATCATTAAGACTAAGGTTTATTTAATTTTTTTGCTTTTCAGTTTCTTTTTTCGTCAGTTTCATTTTTTTTTACAAAGTTTTTATCCTACCCTTAGGAGTGATTTTTTTTCAAATTCACATTGGGATCAACTTTAAGGTATACCCTATCCAATAAAAAAGAATCATCAAAATCGGACTACCCTGAAAAAAGTTATGCATGGTCATGGTCATAAACTTAAAAAAAAATTACTTCCTCCTTTTTTTCTTCAGTTAAAAAGTCTTCCTGAACACAATTTGTTCATCACATTAGGTAGTTTGAGATGATAAATGTTAAAATCTGTTTGTATATAAAGAGTGTTGAGGTAACAGCAATATGATCCAAGTGAAGAAAGAAAGTTAATACTTTCCATGTCATTTGTCCTTTCAAGAACATTCCGATAGATGACTCTTAGAGAGAGAAATTTCTTACAGATAGCTCAAATATTCAACAGAAAGCACTGACTATATGTCGGAACAAGCAGTAGAGCGAGTTTAAATTGAATTGCGTTTTAATATATCTTTTTAGGTTATTCAGTAATGGGTGTTGTTGAATCTGAGAAGTAACAGTATAATTCAATTCAATTTCCAAATAATCCTCTCAATATTCATAATGGAACTTGCCAAAGACCTTTTTTGAAGATTTGACATCAATCACCAACTTCAATTAAAAAAAACTTACTATTTTTATGACTTGTGTCCACATCATCTTCCTCTGCATCATAGAATAAATAATGTCAACATTTTGGTCTCAATTTTTATTCATCATCCTAGGTGAAAATAAAAATGAACAATTATGTACAAAATGGTAAAACTAGAACTAGGGAAAAGACTTCAATCAGAATCACTGGCACTAGATTCAAAATCACCAACATCAATAGAAAATTCATACTCCTGATCACACCCCAAGTAAGCATCACTCATGAAGTACAATTTGTAATTATGGTGCCCCGGACTTGGTGCCACGAAGTCAAGTTTGACTCTTGCCCTCTGCTGGAGCGTTAACCTCTTAATTGAGAGGAGAGAATTCGATTTTGGATCTCCAATAACCACCCACCAACCTTCTTCACGTTTCTGAAAAAAAAACATTAGTTTTTCGACCATTTGATGAATTAATGGGAACAAAAACAACTCCTATGAAAAGTTTCTCAAATATGTCAGACCAATAGCAATCAAATAAAAAATTAATTAGAGAAAAATTCGAATATTTCATATATTATTCATAGTTGTAGTTCATGATGAAATGTGAAAGAGTTAATAAAAGTATGATTATTTCACACAAACCTGTGGGAAGAATGGAGCGATAACTGGTCCACTGACTTCATCCTCTCTTTCCAACTGTACAGCAACATGTACTGATGATCCCGAATGAATTTGGTCTTTGTCTAGAACTTCGTAAGTCAGTTCTATATTGGGGTACCTGTTGCAGAATTTTGCTACATCAGCCATTTGATTGTCAGTCAACTGAAGCAATTTGGATCTGTCTTCGTCTTCCAGTTCCATTATATCAAATACTGTTTCAACACGCTGAAAAAACAATCAGGTAATTTTAAATTCATACAAAATGTTGCAAAAAATTAGTTCATCTAATCACAACCACCAGTTGTTTACATTATTTAACTCTGTAAACTTAATAATCAAGTCCAACCACAAATTGTATTCAAGGGAATTTAGAGTGAGCAGAGACCGAAGAAAAATGAAACAAGATCACTGGAAATATAAAAATAACACACTTAGCGGAGTGTTTCGGAATCAATCGGCGACGCCGACCACTCCAATAGCAGTCTTAGTCTCGCTTCATATTCACACACCATTATTGAGCCAGCGTTGCCAAAAGAAGTTTGTATCCCGTGCGGCGTTTTTCATTGAACTTTTGTTTAAACTGTGTCATAGTTGGTTACGCGTTTATTTTTCGATTCAACATGGATTTATTGATCCATAAATAAATACAAAAAAACAAATAACATATTACGGAATCCGAGGAAAAATTTATCGGCAGTCAACCTGTTAAAAAAAGTGAAGATAAAGGAGAATGTAATCTGACCATAAAGTGTATACAAGGTATATCTAAAATAGTTGTGTTAGAAACAATGAAAATACCTTCGGTAACCCCATTACAGATTTATTTTCAATATGTTGGAGGTAATTTTATGATTTCATAATACTTCCGAAAGTTGACTCAACAAAGACATTTCTAATGATGAACTTTATCTAGGTAGCTATCAAATATTTAAAGTTGACAGGAACACCATAACCAGTCAGAAAATGTGAGGTGGTGGTGTCTTCATTGCATTACTTGACCAATAGAAAACAACGTGTTAGGGTGAATAATATATATTCCTGTGAAATTGCAAATGATGTTGGAGTTCCCCAGGGTAGTGTTCTGGGTCCCCTTCTATTCATACTCTATTTAAATGACATGCCATTGTTTGTTAATTCTGAATTTCTGAACTTTTTTGCGGATGATACCCTATTGTCATGCAGTCATGAGAACTTAGAAATGGCAATAGAAAGAATGAATACCACATTAGCAATTGTCATCTGTTGGGAAATGAAAATACAGAACCCCCAGTATGACATTCGATACTCTGGTATTAGTAACGGTCATACATTTGTTAAATATGTCGGTAGATGTCATAGTGTTTTTATATATTTTTAGTTTTCCAATATAAGTTATTAAACTTGTCCTATTTCATTGCAATTACCATTTGCTGTTATCCTCGTTGCAATCCCAACAGGTTATGGGCGAAAACTATAATACTTGGCGTTTTGCAGTTCAAACCTACCTTGAACATGAGGAACTCTGGGAATGTGTTACTGGTTCAGAAAAAGATGAAAAGAAAGTAACAAAAGCTAAATCCAAAATAATTTTGCTGATTGATCCCATCAACTACGTGCATATTCAAGATACATTTACTGCAAAAGATGTTTGGGATAAACTGAAGGCAACTTTTGAGGATTCTGGTTTAACAAGACGAGTTGGACTCTTACGAACTTTAATCACTACTAGACACGAAAATTGTGATAACATCGAGGATTATGGAATAAAATAATCAGTACTGCACATAAGCTTACTGGTATTAGCTTTAGTATATCCGACGAATGGATAGGAACCCTTTTGCTGGCAGGTTTACCGAATGAATATAAGCCGATGATAATGGGAATCGAAAGTTCGGGCGTAACAATCACAGGAGACACTATCAAAATGAAATTGTTGCAGGACATTAAATGTACAAACACAAAAAATGACAGTGCTTTTTATAGTAATAGATATTTCAAAGATGGAAAGTTTAAAGGCAAAGGTCCTAGGTGTTTTGAGTGTAATTCCTACGGACATAAAGCAAATGATTGTTATTATAAAAATAGCAAAGCTTCCATAAAAAAGGAAGTGAAAATAGACAAAAATCGCAGTGGACAAAGTGCCTTTGAAAATAAAAACAGTCATGTTGGTTTTTGTGTGGGTTTTGCAATTAACACTGTGAACTCTGAGAACTGGTACATTGACTCTGGAGCAACAGCTCATATGACAATGCGTGAAGACTTACTTTCCAATGTTAGAGAATCCGTAATCAAGGAAATTGTAGTAGCCAATAATTCGAAAATCGCAGTGAAAGCAGAAGGTGAGATAAATATGCAGATACGTGTAGCAGGTGAAATCGAAGACTGTTAGAAATGTTCTGCTTGTTCCTAGTCTCACAACAAATTTATTAGCTGTGAGTCAAATTGTGCAGAATGGTTTCTGTGTGACATTCAGTGAGAAGGGTTGTCAAATATAGCAAAGCTTCCATAAAAAAGGAAGTGAAAATAGACAAAAATCGCAGTGGACAAAGTGCCTTTAAAAATAAAAACAGTCATGTTGGTTTTTGTGTGGGTTTTGCAATTAACACTGTGAACTCTGAGAACTGGTACATTGACTCTGGAGCAACAGCTCATATGACAATGCGTGAAGACTTACTTTCCAATGTTAGAGAATCCGTAATCAAGGAAATTGTAGTAGCCAATAATTCGAAAATCGCAGTGAAAGCAGAAGGTGAGATAAATATGCAGATACGTGTAGCAGGTGAAATCGAAGACTGTTAGAAATGTTCTGCTTGTTCCTAGTCTCACAACAAATTTATTAGCTGTGAGTCAAATTGTGCAGAATGGTTTCTGTGTGACATTCAGTGAGAAGGGTTGTCAAATTTATGACAATGATGTAACTGTAGCAACAGCATCATATATAAATGGAATGTATATACTGGATGTTGTTGAAACAAAATATACAAATAGTTCATTGACAGCATCTACAGTGAAAAACAGTTATTTGTGGCATCGCAGACTCGGACATATAAATAGTAAAGACCTGAATTTGATGAAAAATGGAATTGTCGAAGGTATTGAATTCAATCAAGAAGCAGAATGTGAAAATTGTATTCCGTGCTTGAAAGGAAAACAATTCCGATTACCGTTCAATCACATTGGTAAAAGAGCAGATAAAGTATTGGAATTAGTTCACTCCGATTTGTGTGGTCCAATGGAAAATGAATCTATAGGAGGAGCAAAATATTTTTTCACACTGATAGATGATCACACTCAGTAAAGTCTTTGTATATTTTTTGAAATACAAACAGAAGTCAAACAAGTATTCAGTGATTTCAAAATATGGTGAAAATGGAACAGGAAATCGAATCAAAATATTGCTAACAGACAATGGGGGCGAGTACTGCAATCAAGATTTCGAGATTTCTCAAGGAATGTGGCATCAGGCACCAGACAACTTGTCCTTACACTCCACAGCAAAATGGTTTGGCAGAGCGGATGAACCGTACTATCTCTGAAAGAGCAAGGTGTATGCTTTTTTGATGCAAATTTAGAAAAAAATTTTGAGAAGCTTGTCGCAACATCGGTGTATATAATTAATCGATCCCCATGTAAGTCACTGGAGCTGCTGAAAAAGACACCTGAACATATGTGGACAGGGAAGAAACCTAATTTGGAACACATTAGGATCTTTGGTTGTAAAGCAATGGTTCATGTACCCAAAAATAATCGACACAAATGGGATCCAAAGTCTAGAGAGATGATTTTTGTTGGTTATTGTGATGAAACAAAAGGATATCGTTTCATAAAACCGAACACCAACAAGCTAATTAAGAGCCGTGATGTACAGTTCATTGAAAATGCCCTTCAAATGAACGAATCAAAAATTGATCAACAAACGTGCACAACTCTAGAAAAGAAAAGTACCCAAACAGTGGGGGACATTTTTGAAGAGACATCTGGAAAGGAGCTCACTCAAGTTGTATCAGAAGAAGGTAGAATTGATGAAACTAATAATGATGAATCTGAACCATTTGAGTTCGAAGAAGTATTTCAGAATGAAAATAAGTAGATATAGCTAGGAGAGTTCTGGCTCACTTTGGCACTTTTTCCCATGTAAATCCCCATAAGAAAATCTAAGGTCCAACGTGGTCATTTTGATGACATTTGACCTTGAGTAACCTTTATCAGACCATCATCAGGTTCTCAACGTTTCGAATCTTCATCGGGTTCTTGACGTTTCGATTCATCTTCAGTTCAACCTTTATCAGACCATCATCAGGTTCTCGGCGTTTCGAATCTTCAT